>PVKA01001808.1:0-122599 GCA_004027165.1 Ctenomys sociabilis | reverse complement strand
GTTCTGAGACTTGAGCTCTCTGCTAGCTGGTTCTTTCATAAGGCCAAGCTAGTCATTGGTGTCTGCTTGTGGTTAGGAATGGAGAAGCTGAGCAGGGTCTGCTCCTGTGATCAATACCATGCACTCGTGGGCTAGTGGAATAAGTGCTTGCCTGGCAAGCACAGGGTTCTGAGTTCAATCCCTGGTACCATCAAAAAAAAGAAAAAAAAAGACCTTGCACTCTTCCGCTGTGTGTGACCTTCCTGCATTAGGGATTGGCGGTGATGTGAGTCTACCTGTAGTGGGACTGTTCTCTAATAGGGCCTAAAGGCTCTGAAGGCTCCTTGAGGCGACAGGTACTGAACACATGACCTGAAGTCACAAGGTCAGCCACCCTTGGAGTTTCCCTGTGATTCCCAGTTGGGGCAGTGAAAGGCAGGTACCAGAACCAGCAGGCCTGGAGGCAGTTTCTTTCACTTTTTCTGTTTCTTTGTTTATAGAGTAATCAGAATAAAAGTAGCTGTTTCTGATGGAGGCTGATTCCTTTGTAGAGTGCTTGCCTGGCATTGCTAAGATGGGGTTTGATCCCCAGCACTACAGGTATTTATTTGTACATGCATGCGCGTGCGCCGGCACACACACACACACACACACACACACACACACACACACACTTCTGATGGTCTGATTGTACAGGTGAATCCATTATGTGAAGCCATGCACATGGCAGTATTAATTATTATTAGCATTGATAGTGCTGGTATTATCTGCAGCATGTCCTCAGAGCCGAAAGGAACTCCTCTTGGGGACACTCCCTGGCATTGGACTCAAGGGAGTTTGTGTTTGGCGTCTGTGCTGGATCTGGAGCTCTAGAAGCAAACATGACTGTTCTCGGTCTGAAGTCACGTTCTCCACCCTGAGCAGGTTGCTGGGAGCGGGGCTTTGATCCCAGGTGATAATACAAGCGCATTTTATGGCAAACAGCTTAATTTTTTCCCTCCAAGTACACGAGGCCACTCTTGGGGTGACTGATGTTTGGTGCCCAGAGCCTCCAAGGGAATAAAGGCAGGACACTTTCTTTCCAGAGGGTTGTGGGTTTTCAAAGGTCCTCCCTGCTTCCACTAAACCGTGCTGCATTTGTAAACTGTCAACAGATTTATGAGACTTCGTGGTCTCAGGGGTTTCCCTTTTTATTTGGAGGGCATGTGTTTGATTTTAAGGTAGAATATTGGGGTTTAGGTGCACAAGATGGAGGTGAGATTTTATTTCCCAGGAAAATGGGAAATAAAATAGCATTTCTTGGAAGGCAGGTCAGAGCAGGAGAGTGGGAGGCATCTCCAGAGCTGCACCCCCATGGTGGCTCACTACCTGTGCGCTCTTAGACCCATGAATTAATTTCTGAGCATCCTGATCAGTGAAATGAGCACAACTCCTTTCCCAGGTAGCCAAGAGGAGTGAAGTATAATAAATGTGAAGTGTCTGCTGTGGCACTGTGGGCTTGTTATCTGTAGAAACTTCACTTGCCACACAAATCAGCACTGTCTGATGATGTTTACAAATCCCAGGACCAAGGCACAGTGCAAATCTAGAGGGCAGATTAAGGAGAGGCTGTGGCTTCCACATGTGGCGTGTTCACTCTTGGGCCACTCCCTGTGCCAAGCAGGCCTTTGCACATTGCTGGCAGCTGTATCTTGCACAGGACTTGGGCTGAGCCAGCCTCTGTGTAATGAACGTGACAGACGCCTCATGAGATCACTGCCACAGCCTTGTGGTGCCCCTGTTTTGCACACGTGGAAGGAGAGGCATGAGGAATTACAAGGTGGCATGTACCAGGTCACACAGCTGGGAAGGGGCAGTGTGGCCTTTAAAACCATTCCGTTCTGATTCCAAAATGCACCCATCATGCACTCTCATGACCAGCCCGGGTGTCATTTTCATGTGTAAAGGAAGGTGCCTTATATTGATGATTCTGACAGTGGGTTGTTTTTTTTTTTTTTTTTTTTTGTACGTTAGGTAAAAAAGGAGTATTTGGCTTTCTCTGGTTTTGCTTTGATACTTGGCATTCACCCTATTAAAATTCTAACTGTGTAGGTAGTCTTCTGTTGACTCTCTTCCAGTTTTATTTTTCATTTCTTCATTTTTATTTATTCTATGTATTTAGGACAGAGTCTACAGGATCTCACTACGTAGATTGGACTCATATTGATTCTCCTGTTTTCAGCCTCCCAAGTGCTGGGATTACAGGCGTGTGCCACCACACCTAGTCTCAGTCTCCCGCTGAGCACTCCTGGCATGGCACATTGGGGATTGAACCCCAGCCACTGCACTCTGTCTAAGCAGGTGTTTTAGTGTGTTATCTGGTTGGCCTGTATTTTTTTATTTCTTAATTGACATAAAATCAAACATGTTGATGGAGTACCTTGTGATATTTTGGTATGTGTTTACACTGTGTAATAATGTTTACATCAGTATAAACTTATGTATTCAGGCATTTATCCTTTCTTATTGGTGAAAACATTCAAAATCCCTTCTAGGCCTTTTATTTTTTATTTTTTGGAACCGGGGATTGAATTCAGGCCCTTGCACTTGCCAGGGGAGCACTTATTCCACTGAGCCATCTCCCTGGCCCCCTTCTAACTCTTATGAAATACACTATACATTATCTGTGGTCACCCTTCTAACAGTAGAACACCGGAGCTCATTTTTCCTACACAGCTATCTTATATCTTAGTCCCCACTGGTCAGCCTTTCCTAGCCCTCCTTCCCCACTGGAGCCCCTAAATGCAAAAGAGTAAGTGCAGTAGTTACAGTTCATCATTTGAAAAGGAGCCTCCTCTTCCACATCATAACTTCTTACCTGTAGTGAGGGCTGGGAGCCATCTTTGAGACCCCAAGTACAGAAAGCCTTTCCTTCCTTAGTTTCTCTTCTCAGTGCCCAGCCAGGAATAGTAGCTGTCGATCAGTGAGTGACCATGGTGGCATTCAGATTCAGGTCTAACTTATTCCATGCCCTCCCTGGTCGAGTCAGACTTGTCAGCAGTGAGCAGATTATTAGTTCGTGCCCAGGGTTCTAAGTTACCCAGAAGCACAGAAAGAGGCTGTGGATAAAAACACCTTCACACAAGTGGGTGGGATCCCAGGACTGCAGTTTTGGTAGCAGCCTCTGTTACGAAGAATTATCAGGTCCTGTTGCTGCATTTCCTTAACCACCACAGTTCATCATTCCTTCCTTTAAATAACTTCCTCCAGCGATGTTTATTTTGCTAGCGAAAATTCTCTTGTCCTTTTCCCTGGCTTGAAGCCTGCTTTCTGGGTGTTTTCTTCTTATATTTTTTAGTTTTCTCAATTCCAGTAGAAGAGCACACGGAAGCATCCTGGGAATTTCCCCTAGGGTCCTGCTGGTGCTTTGATTCCACCTTATCAGTTTGGTGCATGTTGATTGGTGAGGAAGCATCTCTTGCAGTCACAGTGAGAACCGGTTGTCTGTCCTGACCCAAGGAGGGGCCCTTGCCACTTGTGAATCATAGAATGTAGACTCACAAGATGATACCATGTTGCAGTTTCTCGTCCTGCATTCTACTATGAGCATTTATTATACCCTCAGGGTTAAGAAGGCCAAGTATATCTCCTACTTCCACTTGGGATCTGGGATTTGGGGCACGTGCATCATCCTGTTTAGTTCTGAGAACCTCTAGGGCGTATGGGATCCTGTGAATGTAGAACTTCATGGAAATTAGCATCTATAAATTTAGACTTTTTTTTTTTTTTGGGACAGGGTCTCGCTATGCAGTTCAGGCTGGCTTTAAGCTCACTTTGTAGCTCAGGCTGGTCTCGAACTCACAACAATCCTCCTGCCTCAGCCTCCCGAGTGCTGGGATTACAGGCATGCGCCACCACGCCCGGCTATAAATTTAGACTTTATGCCTGGTAAGTGGCAGAGCCAACTGCTCCGATGTTAGAGCCTTGCCCTTAATCTCTGCTGTGTTACTAAGTTTTGCTGCTCACATGGAATGTGGGGCCTCCCTGTCCCAAGGACCAACTATAACCCTAGAGCTGCTGGAATCAGGCTCTGTGTCTATCCCTTTAGAACCTGGATTCTACACTCTTGAGTCATGTTTTCTATTGCATAAACTCAGCCTTGTTTATTTTTTGAGACAGGGTTTTGCTGTGTAGTTGAGGCTGACCTTGAACCATGGTGATCCTCATGCCTCTGCTTCCCAAGGGCTATGGTTATGACATATGCCACCACGCCCAGCAGCTCAGCCCCATTTGGCAGCTCATCTTTGAGCATGTTTCCTTGGTTATAAAGCATGGGAAGACTACGTTTTCCAGTGTAACATTGTGAAAGAACTTTGTGGTAGTTGTGTTAACCAGCCCAGAATGCCAATGGCTGAATTAGAGAAGGTTCAGACTCAAAGCTCGGGTCCCTCATTCTGTAGCTTCTCATTTGTTACAGGGTACCTGAGAGGCGTGAGTTGCAGTGAACAAGGCACTGGAGACAGTGGATGTCCAACAATGGGTTGGACATGCACAGAATGTCATGTAACCATTAAGATACAGAATGTAGAGATTATGTGGTGTGAAAAATGTGATTGTGTTGGGTAAAGCAAAGTCCACTATATGAAAAGCACATATTAAGAATACGAACCTTATGGGCTGCTGTGGGAGCTAAGTAAGTGAGTAGCTTGTAAGGGCCTTCTGGTGCCATCAGTTGTAGTGGATATCTGTGTTCCCCTTTGCTTTTCCTTTCTTAAATCCTTTCCTTGGGATAAGTCTTCAGGAATAAGCTTATGGGGCTACAAAAAGTGAACATTTTTCTCTTCACACATTCGTCTTGGCCACTTTACCTTTAAGCGCTCTCTTAGCCTCTGCCTCCAGAGCTGGCTTAGCAGACCTCATTCCCCTACCTAGCAAGCTTCACTACCTCATGTGGGCCTGTGAGATGCCCTTTCTGAAGGGTAGCTCGTTTTTCCCTCTCCAGCTATCAGAGTTGCTGCTAGTTAATTTTTGTTCAAACTGCCTTAAAGTCAGCTAGTACATGCCCATAATGCCAGCACTTGGGAGGCTGAGGTCAGATTGCCATGAATGAGCTGGAGACCACCCTTGGCTGCATAGTGAATGCAAGGCAGGCTTCACCTACATTGCAAAACCCTGTCTCCAAAATAAAGCCTCAGAGGCCCCCATCCCTATCCCATGCTGGGCATTTAACCCAAGGCCTCTTGCGTACTAAGGGAGCACCTACCAGTAGCTGTGTCACTCAGCTACGCCCCCCCCCCAGCCCTGGTCATACCTTCTTGTATGATTAATACATAGTCTGTTTTCTCTATGTTTCTTTGTAATGCTGCCTTATTAAACATGTTCCTGCCAGTTGAACCACCAGTGGTATGGCATGACCATGTGCTGGTAGCAAGATACACCAGTTATGGCCTTGTGAGTGTGTTACTGTGTAATTGACGAGTTAATGTTGAACTCCCGGGTGGCAGCAGTTTAGCTCACACCTGAACAAAGCTAATACGTGTTTTTTTTTTTTTTTCCCACAAGGCACAGTCTTCTTGAGCTTGGGGTCACTAGACAGCACCTCAGCACTTGCTTAGGGACTTTTAAGCAGAAAAAAACAATGAAAAGCACAAAAATGAAAAATATGCACTAAATGACAGTGTGAACGGGACACTTGTTTACAGTACAAGAGCTGAAGCAAGAGCACGGAGTGTCGCCTTTACCTCCTCTGCTGGGGACACATGTAGCACATGACTCCAGCCTTGGCCGCTCTGTGTATGAGTAACACACACCTGTGTCTGAGGGCTCTGCACTCAAAGGTCCAGCCAGTGAATACTGAAGATTGAAAGGCCAGAGGACACATTGTGGTCATACTAAGCACATGCAAACCAGTTTGGGCCATTATTTTCTCAATACTGCAGAATAACAGCATTTTGCATATCATTTACACTATATTAGTTATTATGAGTAACCAGGGTGGTTTAAAGTCCCCAAGTGGATGTGCACAGGTTAGGTGCATATGACTTTATAGAAAGGACTCGAGCATCTGTGGGAGGGTAGGCTGGAGGGTGGCTTGGCGGGTAGCTCTGAGACAAATACCCCTTGGATGATGAGGGAGGATTATTGGTTTTTAGGCTTAAAATAAATTTTATCAAGTAGGTGAGTTTGGAAATGCAGAGTTCTGCACATAATAACATGTTAAATGCCCAGAAGTATTCCAGTGATAGTGCTTTAGAAATAAGATTTAAATAGGATTCTTCCACATAGGGTGTTTGGTGTTTTTAGAGGGGCAGAATCCCAGTCAGCATTTGATACCTCTTTAGTAAACCAGTGAATCTTCCTTATGAGATGTTTCAGGAGTTGCTTTCTTCCTGCAGTGAGTGAAGTAGGCCCATGCTCCCGCTTCTGCGATGGGCCTGGTTCCAGCTGGTCCTGAGGACCCTGTGATTTTAGAGAAGGCCTCCATTCTGGGTGCGAGCCTGCAGGGATAGGGCTGGGGGGCCCTGAGGGTCATCATGTCCTGTGGCCTTTCTAGGGTGTCCAGTTTCCAGCATCTCATGCGGTGTGGAAGCAGATGTGGGGAAGCGTAATGAGCTGTTAGGAGAACTGATTGTGCTTTAAACCAAAACAGTGCTGGTAATTTGGGCTCTTGAGAACCAAGAGACAAGGGGGGGTTGTTCCTCAGTATGGGAGTTTAGGAAAGCATGCAGCATAATAGAAAAGAGTCCCACTGTGACATCCAGATCACTGAGGCAGGGAAATTGATAGCACATATGCCAGCTGGCTCAGATACTGGCATCAGAGGTGAGGGAGCATCTGGGGACTGTGGGGAGTGAGGGCATGGGAGGTCCAGGCTCTTGGTCCCCCGACCCAGCTATGTACAGGATTTAGACTTTTGCACTCTTGTGGATGTTTGGATGCAAAGACTGCTGGCTTAGGCTAGACAAGCTGGGGGTAGAGGACACAGCACACAGGTATGTTGGAGTCTCCTTCCCCTAGGTAAGTTCAAGATGGGACTCCTCCCTTGGTTGCTGTTCCTCCCTCCCTTCTCTTTTATTTTTCCTTTTATTCCTTTGTGCATTAGCCTGCTCCTGGAATGAGCCCAAACTGGCGTCTGATGTTTTCCTACTTGGCCATTTACCAGTGCGATGTTTGCTTGATTTGTATGCTCTCTTTATTATTTATTTAATGTTTTTCTTTAAATTGGTTTGAGCCTAACACCACAGTCTACTTTAGCCTCTTCCTTAGCAGAAACATCTGTAAAATTGCATATTCAAAGTGGCAGTTATTTATGTATTTTTACCTACATTAAAAGTAGGTAATGATTCAACTTCATTTATCTATGTCCCTTCCAAAACCTCTCTCAAACCCCAGTGATCTGGCGGTGTAGCACACTCTGGAAATGGCTGCTGGCATAGCGAGCACCGCAGCAGGAGAAGCCTCTGTGTGCCGTGTGGTCCTTCCTGTCTTGTGCCCACTGGGCTCAGAAATTGCAAGATGCTATCCCATGACACTTCTGTTTGATGGCACCTCTGTTTACTAGAACCCCTGACAGTGTGTGGGTTGTGAGGACAGCCAGAGCTCAGACTTGGACATGTAATTCATTTGTTTGAGAAGAGATTTAAAAATATTGCAGTTCAGGAACATTTTGTCTTTGCACATACTTTTTGTTTTTATTTGGGTTTCAGTTCTCACCAAGAGCCAGCAGTTTGGTTGAGTGCAAAGGGCAAGGGCTTTGGGGCCAGGCAGGATCCTAAACCCTTGTGTCTCACAGGCTCTTCCCCGGTGTGGGGATGGAAGGCCCAGGATCCTGCCAGGGCATTATGCCATGCAGATAGCTGAGAGGCTACCTGTCCGACGTGGGTCCCTTGTCCCCAAGCCTGAGTGGGTACAGTGGCTAGGGTGGCATCTGAGTTGCTGTTGGACATGGTACAAAGCGAGGCTCTACTTTCAGCTTGGTCCATGAGCTTTACTCTGGGCCTCACACAGATGCCACGGAACAGCATGAGCTTCACTCTGGTTCCTCAGCTAGGCCACCTAGCTAAACAAGGTAAAGCAGGTGAGTACTTGTCGGATCCCTAGCATGCAGTCAGGACATCATGCACGTTGTTAGATTTATCGTCGATGAGAGAACACATCATATGCTTTCTGTAATATGGGAAATCTGGAATACAAATAATTCAAAGAGCAAAATAAGAGTTGGTAGGAAACATGTTCTGTGAGAGTGGCTAGGGAAGGAGGGAGAGGAGAGGGAGTAATCGAGATGTGATATGTATAGTATATACCAGTTCAGTCCCCAAGATGAATGTAATTATTACATAGCACAAGCATATACTAATAAAACATTTTTAAAAAGTGGTTCAAACAGAGTAGTTGACATATAATATGTAATGAGTAATAGTAGCTGTTCTATTTTCTCACATAGAAAATTCTAGAAATATTAGAAGTGTTTTGCTCCAACCCCAGAGGGAAGTGATTCAGATGTGCATCGTGGCCCTGGTTCCCAGCCTCAGCGTACAGTCCCTGGTCTCAGGATGAGTTCTGCCTAACAAGACTTCTAGCACTGAGCCCATAGAGGTGTTAAGGATGAGGCTGAAATGGGGTCATAAGAATATTTTAGCATCAGAATTCAGTTGTCAAGGAAGCAGGTTTATTTACCACTTCTAAGAAGTAACATCCTGTTGCAAACCCAGGTGATTTGCGGAAGTAAGAGGCGCGTCTTGCGTGGAACCTGGGGCAGTGAGCCCTGCAGAGGTAACTGGCTACCACTGTTGGTGCATGCAGCTTGCAGAGGGGCAGAGCACCGCCCATTAGGCTGCAGAGAACACGCTTCATTTTCAGTCAGCTTCTCATCCCCATTGCCTTTCCAAGCCCCAGTGCACACTGTTGGGACTTTTCAAGAGACTGAACTTGACAAGAACATGCAGCTTTGCATGAAAAAAGAAAGCCAATGAGTTCTTATCCGTCTTGTAGTGCTGGCTGAGGACAGTAGGATGTAGGAAACCAGATCTCCCATCTAAGAACAGCAGTCACACAGTGCTTAGAGATGCTGTCTGTGTTCCGCAGCTGTGCTGCCTGCTGAAACTCCTTGCTGGTGGGTGTGGCCCGGGTCTTTGGCCTGGCTGCCGCACACAGCTCTTGAGCTCTTGCAGTGTGGCTGTGGTGATGGAGGAACTGAATGTTTAGTGTAACATGGTTTTAATTGAATGAAGCTTCAACAGCCACATTTTCCCAGCGGCTCCTATGCTGAACAGAGCCAATGAAAGTAGACCTATTAGGAATTTTCTTTAAAACAATATTCGCAATAGGCGTCAGAGACCATAGTACCATTAAGCTAGACTTAACGATAGTTTTTTTTTTTTTTTAACAATAGTTGTTTTGAAGAGACTAGGTCTTGCTGTGTTGCCCATGATGGCATCAAACTCCTGGGCTTGATAAATCCTGCTTCAGCCTCATGTCGAGGCTGGAACTACAGGCACACGCTGCTATGCCCAGCTAATGCCCATCCGTAAGCGGGGGTTGTTTTTAATTATTTTTAAGCAGTTGAGGTGAAGATTGTTCCCAACATGGTATTATTTGTCCCATATACTTACTGGATGCATACGACTCAAAGGTGCTGAGGTGTCGATAAATGCCGAGGTTTTGTTGTTGTTTTTTTTTTTAAGTGAAATTTTTGATCTTTCTTTTTTTTTTTTAAAAAGGTATTTAGGACAGGCTCTCATACATAGATTGGACTTGTAGTGATCTTCCTGTTTTCAGTCTCCCAAATGCTGGGATTATAGGCACACACCACCACTCCCAGTCTCAATCCTCCCAGTCTCTCAATCCATCTCAGCATGCCCCTGGGGCAGGGCCAGCCGGACAAGCCCGAAATCTAACCTGGCCCCTGTACTCTGCCTAAGCAGGCACTTTAGTCTACTGATCTATCTGGATTGCCCTGTTTTGTTTTGAGACAGACTCTTTGTAACAGGACTGGCCTTGAATTCACCGTGCATCCCAGGCTTGCCTCAACCTAGCCGTGATCCTTCTGCCTTGGCCTCACAGTGCTGGGACTACAAGTGTGTACCATCTCCCTGATGGGTGCTGTTTTGGAGAATCAGAAGTGATCTAGCCTATTTTGCCTCCTCAGTAATGAGGGTGTTGAACTCAGTGGGCTTTGTAAAGCCCCTTTTTGCAGTTATTTTTGTGATTCTGTCTTTAATGAAATAATCATAGTAGTTATTTATTAACTGCCTTATGCGCCTCGAAAGAAGGCACTAAGTCTAAAGGTGATAGCCTCATCTTTATTCATCTCAGTGATAAAGTCGAGGCTCAGTGAGGTAGAGTCATGCCAGCTTAGCCATAGAATGTGTGTGCCCACTCAAGCAGCCTATTTCTGAGCTCATCTTCAGTTCAGGCTCTGTGCAGTGGCTACTTCAAAAATAGATTTTAAGATGGTGACACCTGCATGTCCTAGCATTTGGGAGACTGAGGCAGGAGGATTTGAGTTCTAGATCAGCTTGGGCTACATAGAACTCAAGGCCAGCCTGAGCTACATAGTGAGACCCTGTTTCTCCCCCAAAAAACGATGGATTCCTTTGAACATTTGAAATTCTGTAAAAAGTTTGCTTAGGGTTAGTTAAGAGCATACACCTTTCCCTAAGTCAATAGCCCTGTGGGGTTAGGATTTAGGAACCAGGTGAGTGGGTAGTAGTACATGAAGAGCCCAGCTCTCTGGCAAGCTTGGGTCTGTGCGTTCGGCAAAGGGCTGCTTCCAGGAAGTGCACATGCCCCGTGCCCTCTGCGTGCCAGTGCTGGCGTCCGGCTGGAGGAGGCTGGCTTCTGCCCGGAGCTCCAGGGATGGCTGTAGGCTGAGAAAGAGGAAGAGGCGGCCTGGATCCCAGAGTGTGCTCTTCATCCTGTGTGCCCCAAAGCGGTGGAGACTCACGAGGCTCATGAGTTTAGAGCCTCGAAGTTGACTGTGTGTCCTGCTCACCAGGAAGCCAACCTTGTGCACGTCGTGTGACCTCTGAGCCTCTGAAGATTGTGCTTCATGTCTCTAGTTCTAAAGACTTGTGCTGTGCTGGAGCTCCAGACCCCAGGATGAGTAAGAAGAGAAACTGCTGCCGTCTTGAAGCTTGTGTGGCCCATGCTGGAAACAGGGGCACTCATGTCACTAACCTACTTTGCGAGTGGTTTTGAAGAGAAAATGAAGTACCCTGCCAGGACAGCTCCTAGTGCCTACAGAGATGACTGGGCTGGACTCAGGCCCTTGTGCCTGCCAGGGAAGCGCTTATTCCACTGAGCCATCTCCCTGGCAATGGGTTGGTTTCTAATGGCCAATAAAGCAACTCAAGTAATACACAGCACAAAATCAGAACACTGGACACATGTCGGTTGGTGGGTCATTACCAAAGGTGCTTAGCTGCCAGCAGAGGGCTGTGGTTGCTGGTGGGAAGGAGGGGGACTGTCTATCACCTAAGAAGGGCAGCTGAAGCTCAGATTGTACCCTGTCCCTGGCAGTGGTCAGTAAATGGTGTTTCTTTCTCCCAAGACCTTTTTCATTTTTTTGGATGAAAAAATTCTGCCATTTGGGGCTCAGAAGCTGAGCCAGAAGTGGACTCCTGTTTTGTCTCTTTAAAGATAACCTTGATCTCCCATTGTTTTCCCTTTTTGTGTGATGCTGGGAGATCCAGCCCAGGGCCTCATATACACAAGGCAAGACCATGCCCCTGAGCCACACCTGCAGCCCGTTTTTTTCCTGCCCATAGCCATAGTACTGTCTTTAAACAATGTAGAAATGTATTGCTTGGAAAATAAGCCCCTCCTTTATAACCCTGCTCCCAGTGATGTTGCTAGACATGTTTGCCTAGGTATTTTCTGTGCATGTGCTAATATTTTTAAAGGTTCCATACATACAGATGTTCGCTCGCCCCCTTTGACCGTGTGCCTTCCCATCCTAATCTCTGGTTTTGGGCACCAGCACTTGGGACCTCATTGAATACAAGGAGCTTTCAGTGAACATCCTGTAAGATGCTGGCCTGAAAATGGGACCTGACTGAAGATGAGGGCAGCAGAAGTGAGAAGCAGGGGGATCCATGGGGGCCAAGGTCTCCTGTGTGACTTTGGACACCCTCTGATGACCTGAGGAAGGGACTCACCCTGGTGTATAGCATAGGGGTGCCACCTCTGTCTTCAGCCACTGGAGTCTGTGTTTTAAAACTGCGTGGTGAAATGACTTGTACTGGCCTTCTTTTCCATGTCAGCTGCTTTAAATCCTCTTGAAAGGATGCCTTGTTTTTTTTGCATTACAAAGTTCTGAGGGTTACTATTAGACTGCTTGCGTGCCCTGTGTGTATCCAGTTTCTTTATATCAAAGGATGGTGGTGGTTGTATGCAATAAGGATGAGCGCTGTGAAAGCCTAAAGTTATTAAAACTTAATGTAATTATGAAAATATTAGGTTGAACCACATGAAATTGCCACTCTTATAGCCCAAAATAGTTGACTTTTGGCAAATTCATATGGTTCTATTTAATAAGGCTGCTTTATGGAAAGTCTGGATCTTGAAGGAGAGAAAGCACTTGTAACAGCTTCATTCTTAATAGCTTCTCATTTCTCATATACATGTGTGGTTTTTTTTTTCATTAGTTGTGGCCATAGGCTATATATAATTCCTTATCTTTTTAAAAATTAATGTGATCTGAGCCTTTTCTCACATTATTAGGAAGCCTTTATAGCCATTTTCCTTTTTTTCATCCTTTTTGTTTTTTTGGCAGAACCAGGGATTGAATTCAAGCCTTTGTGCTTGCCAGGGAAGCACTTATTCCACTGAGCCATCTCCCCAGCCCCACTATTGTTCCTTAATGTGTGCTTCGTAACCCTTAGAGAAGGTAGAATGTGTTGGTTTTTCTTGTGATGTTTCACCTTAAGGTTGCTTCAGATTTCCATTATGAACGATTTACAGTAACTGTGGTCTTTTTTTTTTTTTTTTTTTTTTTTTTTTGTCTTTTTGAGACAGGGTCTCACTATGCAGTTCAGGCTGGCTTTAAGCTCACTTTGTAGCTCAGGCTGGTCTCGAACTCACAACAATCCTCCTGCCTCAGCCTCCCGAGTGCTGGGATTACAGGCATGCGCCACCACGCCCGGCAATTGTGGTCTTTTATGTAGTTTCTCTGCACTTGGATTCTTTCCTAGGATAGATTAACAGGAATTAATACTGTGTGAGAGCGTGAACACTGTCAAAGCTCTTGACAAATACTGCCAAAGTGATTTCCTAAAGAGTCATTCCTATGTGATGCCACTAGCAATGTGCATGTCAGTTTATTTCTTCTCTGTCAAAATTAGTATTTTTTCTCCCTTTTAACGAGCAGTAACAGAACCTAATTTTTCATTGATGTTGTCATTAGTTAGTGAAGCTGAATACTTTTCTCTATAGTTGTACTTGGTCATTTCTTCCCAGCTTTGAGCAGTGCGTGTATGAGTATGTTTGTGTGTGTGTGCACTTGCAATAAATTAGAGAATAATTACCTGTAGCATTGTAAAGAAAAGGGCCCCCTCATGCACACAGTAGATTACGCAGTGCCTCTCACTGCCGTTGTTTGGGGAATTAAAGGCTCCTAGTTAGTGTAGGTCAAGGCCAGAAGGAAGCACCATAGGCCCTGTCTACAGTCCCTGGAACCTCCTGTGATTCTGTGCCATCTTCCACTTTCAAGTGTTACATAAAAATTCAGTTGAAATTTGATCACGTTACAGTATGGTTGAGGGGCTAATTAGCCGGAAACCTCAGGAAATTAAAAAATTAAAGAGTTCATTAATCCCAATTCCCCTCCCTTTGTGAGTGGCTCTAATTCCTCTTTGGTTTGCTTGACTTCCCTGCTGTGATTTAGTTCCAACAGGACTGGAGTAGAATGACAGTGTTTTTTCTGGAACTTTTTGCCTTCCTGGTGTTAAGCAAATCCCCCCCACCCCCACCCCATGCCTGGCTGATTTCTGAGCGCAGGCTGGAATGCTGCCCTCCATTTCCCAGATGAAAGTCTTGGAGAGTGCCCTGCTTGGGGAACTGAAGGCCCTTGTTTGTGCCTCCACCATCTCCTTCCTACCTGGAGAAACAAGGCTGACAGGGCAGCAGCAGTGCCTCACACTGAAGTTGTGCTGGAGGCTTCGCAAGCTTGTTTTCTTTTGCTCTTCATGATGCCTGCCAGTGGCTGCACGTTGGGTTGTAGATTGCCGTGATGTGAGCAGTTCCTGCTGCAGCTCGCGCTGTTCTTGCTTCCCAAGTAGGACACATGGGCAGACCAAGTGAGGTAGCCAGAGGTCTGCAGTGGACTGGTCTGCTACTCAGATGAGCTCTTCTGCGCAGGGAGCTTTGCACAGGAGGGATGGTTCTTTGTTCCAGGCAAGTCAGTTTTTTTGTGGGCTGAGAGTGTCTGCAATGAAGAAACCCAGGTTGGGATCTTGAGACCAGGGCTGTAGGAAGGATGCTGCAGTGTGGTAGCTCTGTGTGTAACCAGAGAGAGTACGTCTTGGGGGGACTTTTGTTAAGCTAGTTTCCACAGTGTACTTGATCTTACTTACTCTAGATTTGTAGCAGACCCTCTTCTGTGAGAAATAAGCAGTTAAGAGTAGCTTTGTTTTCTTTTTCAAGATCATGCTGTCTTTTTTTATTAGCCTTCTTCAGCATGTCACCTAGAGACCATCACGCCCACTGCTCTGTTTAGCTGTCAGGCTCCTGTCTCCCTCTCTTTACCAGTGGGTAGACAGATTCCCAGGGGCAACAAAATCTGGGATTTGTGGCCTTCACCAATAGCGGAAATATTGGGGAGCTAGATACCCAAGCTTTTGCCATTGTCTTTCATGAGAGCTACAGTAGAAGAGCCACTAGATAGCTCTGTTGGTGATCATACCAGCCCTTCCTTGGTTAGTAGCTCTGGTCACAACGTACCAGCTCCAGTGTCAGACTTGATGAAATCGATAGTCTCACTGTTCTCTAGATCAGTCTGGATGGTGTCATCAATGTGATGAGAAGATGAGAGAAGCATACAGCATGAGCACCATGAGCTACCATGCGAGCAGATTCCTTGTGTGTGCATAGGCTCTTTCTATGTACAACTTGTACTTGTACCTATCCTCCTCAGCTCCAATACCCTTGGTACCATAGATCAGACAAATGCTTTCTGGCTTTGTCCGTGCTCAGGACCTCGTAGAAGCAGCAGGGAAGGTTCTATCAGTTCAGATTTGACTATCACTATTAATAAAGTACTATGTGCAAATTTTCATCTTCTTTCAGAGCATTCTTAAGTCTGTTCCTTGAAATGATAAGAGGAGGACATTTTCCTTATCATTTGACTGACCACAAATTGTTGGTCACCGTGCTACGTCTGCTGTAGCAGTACACATGGACCTATGAGTCTGCCAGCCCATGGATAGAAGGTGAGCACCCCTGAGTGTCTCTGCTGCTTTTTCCATAGTGCTCCATGACTTCAAGCAGGATTGCAAATCCAAAAGGCTACAGTGTCTAGTAGATAGTATGAGTGCACTTGCCAGCCCAGGAAACCCAAGATGTGTCAGGGCTACGACAAACAAGAGGCATTTGTTGCCGGTGTCCTAGCTGTAGTAACTGCCAGTATGTGATAGGGTAAACTAACTCGTGTGTCGAGGAATGGTGGTTCCAGCATAACAGGTTCCCTGGGGATCAGTGAGGAAAAGGTTATGTGGCCCATCAGTAGGCACACACACAAGTCCTCTCAGCTTGTCTTTAGAGTAAAGTTTAATTTTATGCATTAAGAAATAAAAGGGGAAACAGACTGTCACTGTGGTTTGTAGTGTTATAAGCCCAAGGAGATCCCAGGTGCCTTGATGTTAGCAATTGCTGGTATTGAATGTTTTAGGCACAAGTCTCTTTTTGTGGTACTGGGGATTGAATTCAGGGCCTTGTACGTGCTAGGCCAGTGTTCTATCACTGAGCTGTATCTCCTGCCCTAACAGAGGAGAGGAGCACAGTTTGAGCCCAGACCAGCCCAGAGGCAGGCAGAAACAATGAACACCTCCTGCCTGGTGACTGGGCTAAGAGAAAGCAGAAGGGTCCATCTAGGACATAGGAGGTGCTGAGAGTGTAGTTTTGTGGTAGAGTGCATGCCAAGCTGCCTATAATTGGTCTGTGAGCTTCGAACTCTGGAGACCCAGGCTACTTCCCTCTCCAGCTGCTTGATCTGCAGTTTGGCTTCCTCTTCACAGCATGTCCTGCAGATGAGTTTCAGCTCACTCACCCGGCCCCACCCCCTTCCTTTACCAGAATTTTATCTTCCCTTTATAGCTCCTGCTAATGTCTGCAGACTTTCACCAGAGTGTTCATGCCACATGGACCATTTTACATATCTTCTATGAGTGGTGCAGTGATTTCCTCAGGTGCGTCAGCCTCTGAGCTCTGCTACTTGAATGAGTACCTTTGTGTTGGGAGTTTGGGAACTACTGTGGCCGTAGAGTACTAAAAGGAAGCTCTTGGTGTTATGGTCCAGAACACACGTGCAGACCAGGGAGATAGCTCAGTAGAATAAGAACTTGCCTGGCCCTGAGTTCAATCTCTGTTTCCACAAAAAAAAAAAAAAGTTTTATTCTTGGTCAGGGAGATGGCTCAGTGAAATAAGCACTTCTCTGGCAAGCACAAGGGCCTGAGTTCAATCCCCAGTTCCAACAACAACAAAAAAAAGCAGAATGCATGTTCGCCCAGATTCCTGCTCACAGCAGTGAGGTGTGCAGCAAGCAGGTCCCTCACATCACAGCGCCTCGGTTCCCGCAGCGCCAGCGTTGGTTGGGACATCCTGTGTGTCATACAAGGTTGCCATGATGATGGAATAAGCAGTGTGTAAACAGGTAGCACATGAGCAGGCACTCGTGGTGGTAGTGCTTGTTAGCGAGGGGAGTGTACAGCGTCGCTACCTGGAGCAGTAGAAGTCCCTCTAAAGGTCATTTGCTGCATTTCCTCTAAAAAGGGTGCTACGAAAAAAAAATAATATAAAAAGGGTGCTACAGGTGGATGCAGGAAACCTTGAAGGACAGACTTGGTCTTGGGGGCGTGTCTTTGTAATCTCTGTCCTTGACATACTTGATGGTTTCCTTCATTGTGGGAATTTCCTAATTTCCTGTGAAATTTCTCCTGAGCTTTTATTTAGGACTCCTGTTGGTGACTTGGCCCCAGGACACCTTGTGCCTAACATGCAAAGCCTGTCCTCCCCACCCTGCCCCCTCTGGGAGATGAGTCAGGAATGTGGAGCGTGGTTCTGGGAGACAGCAGAGGTCCTGAGGGTAGTGATCCATGCCCTGGAGCTGGTGCCTGAGTGAAGTCACAGATGGGCCCTGCCTTTACAGGCTTTCTATCCTGTTTTTTTCTCATCTGTAAAATGGCAACGGGGTTGTTGTCTGAGGACTGAGCTCGCATGCTGGAGTTGCTTCTTTCCTGTCTAGTGCTCTGTAGGGATCCAGCAGCCCTTTGCTGTTGACTGGTAAGAGGCTTTGACTCAGCAAATAATCCCAGGAATAGTGCACAAGACCTAGTCTCTGATTCTGTGAGATGAGACAGATCTTGAAGAGACCAACATGGTCCCTCCAGCAGTGAGAAGTGCTGTGAAGGAGCAAAGCAGGACAATACAGCGGGGCTGAGGGGGTGTGGGTATGGGTAAGAGGAAGGAGCCAGCCCCGGGAGATGGGAGATCTTGGGGAGCCGAGGGAGGAGTGGCAGGACAGCTGCTGGTGAGTCAGGGCACCCATCAGGTGGCCCAAGCCAGATGATTAGGGACTGAGAAGAGTTTAAGCAGAGCACTGTGATCGCACTTACTCAGATCTCAAGCAGAAGGGGTGCAAGACCAGAAGCAGGGGCAGGGTGGAGGGTGCAGCAGAGCCTAGGAGCAGAATGTGCAGGTGCCCAGGACTTTCACACTGCCTCCCAGGAGGTGGTGGCCCCCACACCTGGTGCTTGTCAGAGAATGAGCTGCCACCCACCAAGAGGGGTTGGCACGGCGCACACTGACCCCTCACCTAGTGTGGCTCCAGCCCGGCCCAGTCCAGGCTGTGTCGCATGGCAGCGAGGGCTGCCTCCAGAGCCTAGCCAGCAGGTCCTGCCTGCCGCCTCTTGGCGCTCAGGGAGACAGAGGGCCATTGACGTTTGAAGTGTGTGTTCACTGTGAGTTGGATGCCTGTACCAAGCAGTCAGACATCTGGATGGAGGTGCTGCTGTGGCGTAGGGCTTGAGTCGCAGCCCAGGCAGAAGGAATAGGGCAAAAGACCAGAACAGCACAGTATGATGGGAAAGGAGGCCCTGAGGCCAAGGCAGGTTTGTCTTTATAGGGGAGCTCTCCAGGCTGTCAGCAGTGCGTGGTGTCAGATTGGAGCCCTAGAAAGCTTGCTGTGCTCAAGGTGTGGCCACCTCCCTTAAGGGGTGTGGGTCCTTCTGGAGGCCACTTGGTGGTTTGCACAGTGGGGTTGGGCCTGGAGGTGGATAGAAATGATGCTAACAAATTAATTAAAATGCCTCAGTGTTATTACTTGCACACAGGAAATGTTCGCTGAATGGTAACTGTAATCTCCACTGTAACTGCTGGGGAAACCCTAACTTGTTTTTTTCCCTACTGGAAATTGAGCACAGAGCTTTCTCACTGGACTACATTCTCGACCCTTTTGTTATTTTTTTATCTTGAGACAGGGTCTCGCTAAGTCACTAAGTTACCCAAGCCAGGCTCAAAACTTGCAGTCCTCCTGCCTCATCCTCCCAGAGTACTGGGATCACAGTCATGGCCAGCTTTGAGTCACGCGGGTGTATTGGGGTGAGGGCTGTTGAGTCATCAGGGAATAAAGGCCACAGGAGGTGATCTGAGAATGCTTCATTTGCGGTCGCTTCCATGTTGCCTGCTCTCCAGCCCACCTTGGGGGTGGGAATCATGACCTCCTGACTCTGCTTTCTTGAGGGCTAGGCCTCTTAAGGAGCAAGCACTCTGCAGGCCCAGGTGTGACACGTGTGGGTGGTGCTGGTATTGTCTATCTGCTGTGGTCGGTGCTTTCCTCTCCATCCTTACACCCTGGTCTAGTTGGGAGTAGGAGTAGGTTTCCCCCTTGAAAAGGCTTCTTATGTGTCGTCTGTGCTGGGGCTTTCCCTTCCTTTCATGCATAGTCTTCCTTTCCCTGTCCTCTCCTGTTTCTGTCACCTCTCCCCTTTCTGTTCCTTGGCTCCTGTCCCCAGGGCCCATGGAGAGTTCTGCTTGGGAATACCTGTGAGTTCTGGGCATGTCTGAGTTCTCAGGTTGAGATGTTGTCAAGGTCTGTGCCTGAGACAGAATCTCGGATGGTAAAGAGAGGAGCAGTAACGTCCCTTCACAGCAGATTGGTGTTTTAGTTACCTGCAATGCTTGGAGTACTGGTCAATGACAACTCTCACAAGCAGTCTTTCCTTGGTGCCAGATGAGAACAGTCCTTGCAGGCAGGTCTTGCCTGTCCGTCTGTCCTCCCTCTGTCCGTCTGTCATTCTAGAGATAAACGTTAGCAGTGGTGCCCACGGTGGGCTTTTTCATAACTTCCTATGGACTCTTGACTAGTCCTTTCCAAAGCACAGTGGTGTGTCTACATTTTAGATGCTTTTCCCCTTTGGCTGCTTTAGCCTTTCTCAGAAGTACATGATTTTCCTTGTATAATCTATCAGCTGGTGCCGCAAAAGTTGCTGTGAAGAGACTGTTGAAGGCTTTTGCTTCAGGACTCAGGACTCTTGGTCACACCTTGGGCACCCCATGCGAACTTTATGAAAAGCCCTAGAAGTAGACGGCTCTTGTGCCCATGCCAACAGCCCTAGCAGGAAATGTGCTTGGGAGGTGGGTGAAGGACCTTCTGTGCCTGTCTGTGTCTGTCTTGTCTGTCTGTTTGTCTTTCACATTTAATACAGGGTCTCACTACGCAGCTTGGACTCACAGTGATCCTCCTGTTTCACCCTCCCCAGCTCTGGGATTACAGGTGTGCACCACCGTGTCCAGACTCAGTGGCCCGCTAAGCACACCTGGGGGTGGGGCTGGCACAGCAGTGGTGCCAGGGGTTAAATCCTGCTCCTGTGCTTTCCTAAGCTGGCACTTAGTCCACTGAACTATCTCACTGGCCCTCTCTTTTCTTTTTCACATTATTATTACTATTATTTATTTTTATTTTTAATTTTTTTTTTTTTTTTTTTGATACTGGGGATTGAACCCAGGACCTTTGCACTGAACTACATCCCCATACCTTTAAAAACAATTTTTTTCCTTACCCCTATAAATTTTTTTATTTACAGATGGGGTTTTACTAAGTTAGTAAGTTGCCCGGGCTAGGCTCAAATTTGCAGTCTTCTTGTCTCAGCCTCCCAGGGTCTTGGGATCACAAGCCTGCACCACATCTGGCATCAGTCTGATTACTTAAGTGGCCTGGCGCCTCTGCTGCCTTTTGTGGCTTGGTGTCAGCCTCAGAGTGCCTGTTTACACAGGTGTCCAGCTTTGCCAGATGACACTTGTCCTCCAGGGGTCCAGACTCACCCAGAGCAGCGCTGTCCCGCAGTGTGCGAGGCCTGGGGCCAGCAGTCCGCCACAGAGTGTATTTCAGACTCACACCCACATCCTACATGAAATACAGAGGTTCAGTTAAGCAGGAAAGGCAGGGCTACCCTGCCTGGAGGACGGGGAGGAGAGAGCCTCAGGGGTGGCGCTCTGTGTCTTGCTCAGAATCCTGAGCCGAAAGGGAAGTGAACTGCTGAAGGAGCCTCACCCTGGGGCTCAGCAAACCTGATTTGAATCTCGGTTAGCCTTTTGTGGGTTCAGTGACTTGGGGCAAGTTCCCGAACCTCATTTTCTCCCTTTCACCTACCAGGAAGTATGGTGAGAGTTGATTTTTTTATTTTTTATTTTTTTATTTCCTGTACTACAAACTGAACCCAGGGCACTGAGCTCTATTGAGAACAGGGTCGTACTCAATCACTAAATTGCCCAGGCTGGGCTGGCACTTGCACTCCTCTTGCCTCAGCCTCCCACAGTGCTGGAATTATTGGGAGTGCCTCTGTGCCAGATAGACTGAGTACATTTTTAAGTGTCTGGTGTGGTAGGCCTCAAAAGTGGTAGCTTTTAGAGGCTGGGGATACAGCTCAGTGGCATAAGCACCTGCTTGGCAAGAGCAAGGTCCTGATTTTGATCCCTGGTACTGCCAAAAAAAAAAAAAAAGTCTACAAGTGGTAGCTGTTACTGTACTATATGCAATGCTCTGCCTCTGTCAGCCCGTGAGGGAACAGTGCAATGTGCTCCGGGTCACCTTCCTGATCTCTGAGGTGAGGGAGCCACAGTCCATGCCACAGGTGCAGAAGGTCTTGCAGAAGTTTGATTAGCCCTCCCTACCACTGAGGCCTGGCAGCCCCACACCAGCACACAGAGTGGCTCCTTGTTCTTTAAGGATTTGAAAATTGTAGTAGTTTTGCTCTCCCTCTGATCTTGTAAGTTGTCGAAAATTTAGAAAACTACAATAAGTGTATAAAATAAAAAAAAGCAGTCATCTGACTACCTAGGCAAACATTTATTTTAGAGTGTTTCTCTTGGCCTTTTTATTGTTAATTTATGTTGGCAGCCCAATGTAACATAGGTGGTATTTCTTATGCAGAATTTTATAATACGGGTGGGCAGAACAGGGCAGGGCAGGTAGAACCATGGCTCTGGAGCCAGGTTGTCTAGGTCATTTTCCGGCCGTGCCACTTACTAAGTTCTGTGTGATCTTTGGTAAGTTCTTTAATCTTTCTGTGCTTTGGTCCCCTTACCTGTGAAATACCAGAAGCTGTTTTAGATTTATGTTTTGTGGATTGAATGAGTTAACAACATCAGGCCCTCAGCACAGTGCCTGGCACACCAAAAGCCTAGTGTTGGCGTAACTATTATTGCCAGTTCTATATATTGCTCTACTTTTTTTCAAAACTTGATTTTTAGCTGCTCATATATACATCCGTCCCATGAACATGACAAGCATTTGCCTTGAGTACAGCACCCACTGTCTTGAGCAGCTGCAGCATGGCACAAGACAGGGCACTGTGCACTGGTGGCTCGTGTGAGGCCCACCTCTCCCTGACCCCCAGCTGTGCACCCCGTGGTGGCTCCAGGCCTGGTTTTCCTTCTGGCTGTCATCAGCATTTCCAAGCATCAGGACCCCACTTTGTTCTCGTAGCTCTGGTTCCGGCCTTGGGAAGTGTGACCTTTGAGGGCTGTTCAGTGATACACAAGTGTACTCTGTGCACATCAGCCTTACAGGGACCCCAGGGCAGGAGTGTGTGTGGTGGTGGAGCTGCTGGGGTTTCATCTGCAAATGAAAACCACCTGGGCATCTGCATGGATCAGAGGGAAGCCAGATGCCTGAAGTCAGGGGAGGTCAGGGAGGTCGGGCAGCCTGGGCAGCCTGGAGTGGTCTCTTTCCGCTTCCCCTTGCCTCCTCAGCTGTGAATGATTGCCTTTAACCCTTCTTCTCCAGTACCAGGTCATTGTAGGACGCAAGATTCTTCCACCCCAGCCATGGCCAGTACCTAAGATGTGACCCTGGACCTGGAAAGGTGACACACATGTCAGATCTGACGGGAGAGGATGAGCAAGTGGCCACCGTGGTCCCAGCACTAACTGTTGTGGTGAAGGGAGGTGGGAGAGTTAGTAAACAGTGTTATGGACCCCACGCGTCACCTGGGTGGAGCAGTCTTCTGGCTGTGCGAGGCCAATGATGAAATGACTGGTGCTGCAGATTGTCTCCCCGGGGATGTAGTGTGGCTGAGGGGCAGCTTGCTTTGGAACTAGGACTAAAGTTAGACTGGTCACCAGGCAACTTCTGATGTGAGTCATCTGCAGCAAGGTGGACCAAAAATAAATAAATTAAATAAACAAACCAACAGCATTTATCATCGGTAGGGGAGGGCAGAGCACTTTGCGTCTTCTTTGGGCCCAAGCAGTCGCAAGTGTAACTAAGTTTGCTTCCTGATTGTAGAGATCAAAAGGCCTGGGAAAGTTTGCCTGTGGGTTTGGCGGATGAAGGGGACCAACACATTAATTTTCATCTCTAAACATACCTCAGCTCAGAGCAACAAAAGTAGAAAAATATTAATCAAATGATAAAAGCTCCTCCACAAGGTAGAGGACAGGAAGAGGGAAGCTAGCCCATCACATGGATTTACAGCTGGGAGGAAACTGCCCCTCACAGGTGACAGCGCCTGCCTGCAGAGAACGTGGGCGATCTGGATGTTTGCTTTGCCCTAGGCCTTGGTGCGTGCCAAGGGCTCTCCGCCCTGTGCACTCTGGAGGCTCCAGTCCTACATTTAGTTACTTGGAGATTTCTGGCCTCCTTTCTCTACAGACTGCAGCCTCTTGGTGTTTGATTGGCTGGCGGGTTAGCTAGTGGTTAACCTTCAAGAAAAACCCGCCCACCCTAGCCCTGAGAGTCCCTCCTGCTGCTCCACACCTACCTCTTCCTGTTAGTTGTCCCCACCCTGGGCCCACATTAAAGAATGTGTTACCTTCTTTAAAAAAAAAAAAAAATTAAAGAGAATATACAATAGTAATAAAAAAATAGAAATTATACAGAATTTCACTAAACAAAATAACGTGAATTTGATAATATTTGTTATATTGCATAATGTTGTCCTGAAATTAGTTGTTCAGATTACCAGATATATGCATGTAAAATTGGAAAAAGAAAAAAAAAAGTTGTAAGAAATCAAAAAAGAAGATAAAAATGAAAAAAAGAAATTAAGCACTTTTCCTTCTATAGCTTGTGTGAATGAAAACATGATCTTTCTGTGTTTTGTTTTGAATATCTAATTATCAATTGATCAGTCATCTATCTTTGTATTGTTTTAGAAATCAAAATAAACTCATTTATCATGAAAAAGAAGAAAGCTCATTAGACTGCAGAGGAGGAAAGTGTCATAATTAGAGAGCAGCATCGAGTCTGTTCTAATTAAACCTGAAATTACTTCATATGCTCCAGCTACCGTTAGTGCAGACAGCTTAGGGGCACCCACTCCATGCGACACGGAGCTCTAGTGAGGCCACCCGGGATGATAGGAACTTTTCCTGTGGGGAGGAGAGGTGGTGCTTGGGAGAATTAGGCCAGGGCCCCCTCTGGGACCATTGTGGTGTCTGGTATGGCCATTGTCACACTTTGGACCCTGGTGGTGTAATCGGGGAAGACCTTCAGCATTGAATTTTATGTCTTGAAGTTCACGCTTAGCTTTCACCCAGCACAAACACTCGGGGTAAAGTTGACAGAGTCTAATTGGTGGGCTTTTAGAGATTGAGAAACATTATACTAAAAGCTAGCTGTGTATATGGGGATAAAAGATTCACTGATTTTCAAACACTATTGGTATTTTCATTCATTTGCCTGATTGAGGCTTTTTTTTTTGTAACTCAGTTGAGGTTAAATTTTTTTTACCCAGTTTTGCAAATTTAATATAAAATAGATAATTCCCCATGTTTTTTATTTTTTGGCAGAACCGGGGATTGAACTCGGGCCCCTGTGCTTGCCAGGGAAGTGCTTATTCTACTGAGCCATCTCCCTGGCCTCTAAACTAACGTCCATGTTTTTTTAAAAAAAACACATTACAGACAGGGATACCATAACAGTTACATCATATCTGCTCCCATCCCGGTTTAAGGCTCTCCAGGGTGCACAGCCAGCGCCACAGGCTGCTGGCTGCAGCTTGACTCTTTTCAGGGTAGGTGCTTAGAAGAAAAAGGTATTTCAAAAGATTTTGCTTCTTGGTTAGCAATTCTTTTCTAAGAATATTACACACCTTTATACCTTTCTGACATCCAGATTGCTTTTCTAGATCGTAATCATTGTGCCTTTTATGTAACCCATAATCTTCCGTTCCCCTTCCCTTCATGAGTGGCTTGTTGTCCTGCTCATTTTAACTTATTTTGAAACGGGGTCTAGCTATATTTCCCAGGCTGGTATCAAACATCTAGGGTCTAGGAATCCTCCTGCCCCAGCATTTTGAGTAGCTGGCACTGCAGGCACTCGCCACCAGCCTGGCTCGTTTTACCCATACCTTCTCCCCCTTGAGTACTTCAGGGAGGACTGTCTTGTCAGGGGTGGCTTTCAAGTTGAGCAGAACTGTATGTTCGCAGCTTTCTAGCACCGCAGCTTTCTGGCACGTGGTATGTCCTCAGCTGTGCATACTCCCTGGGCACTTTCACGATGATGTCTCCTTCCCATGTGTACCCAAGGCATAGGTGGCAGCTGAGCCCCAGCTTATGAATGCTTTGTCCTGCGCAGCCTGGAGCTGGTACCTCACAAGGTGAGTGACCTCCCATGCCCTGCTCACCAGCTGCACGGGCCGCCTTGGGCTGCCTCTTCACAGCCATAGCTGTCAGCTATCTCCAGTTCTGGGGTTGTGTTTTGTTTTTCTCCAACTACTATACCGAGCAGCTGATTTACATGCCACAAATTTCCCCAGCGGTGTGAACTGGTTCTGTAGATGTTCTGTAAATGTACAGAGTTGTGCAACAGCACCCTCAGTGCACTCAGCCTTCCCGCCACCCAGAAAGAACCCTTGCATCTGTTTTTCACTCTCCTGCCCCAGGCCACCTTTATTGTCTGTGTGGCCATTTTTGTATGTGTGGAATCATGAGGATTGGGTGTTTTTTTTTTTTTTTTTTTTTTTTTAATCATTTGATTCTAAAAATACTTGTTGCCAGGCATGGCAGCACACGCCCAGCACTGAGGAGACTTGAGACAAGGTTGCCATGAGTTCCAGGCCAGGTGTGGCCTACATAGTAGACCCTGTCTCAAAACCACAAAATAACATAAATTAATTAAAATAATGGTGCTTGTTTAAAACATTGGGAAGAATGGGAACCAAATTATTGGTAGCTGCCTTTGTGGTGTCTCTGGGTGATAGGCTCCTAGAGAGCTTTTTATTTTTGTCAGCTTGATTCATTTATAGAGTTTGTATTATATTTATAATTGGAAGAGAAGGGTAAAGGGGGAAACACATTTTACTTATAGAAAATACAAAAATAAGTATGAAGGAAAAATTCACAATTCCTTCTCATGGATAAAACCCCTCGAGCTTAACTTTTTTGAGGGGTTTCCCCCAGACTTCCCTGAACATAAGTTTGAACCATAGCTTTCATGCTTTAAATTTTCCTCCTGTTTCTTCCTGTTAGCATCATATAAAGTCTCTCACAAAGTTCCTTTCAATGATTTCACTGTAACTTATATGTGTTGTACACGACGGGGGTGGGGGTACTTTTTGCTATCATAAACAGTGCTGGGTACCCTTGTCCAAGTTGGTGCAGGGCCTTTGCTGAATTCCTAGATCATAGAGTTCGTGCCTTTTTTTCCTGTCTTATTTGGGAATTGTTTGGCAAAATTCCATTCTAGATAATCCTGTCTGCATTCCACCTTCCCCTTGAAATGACTTACTTGGCCCCAGGACTGGGTCGAGATTCCCAAAAGGAGACTTCAGTATGTCAGGTTGAGGTCTGAGGTGGAGAGTGGCAGAGAATTAGCAGAAATGCCGGGCTGGTACTCATGAGCAGTTCATTGTCAGAACCTTGTAAATCCAGACAGGGCTTAGGCACCCTGTGTTTGTGTAAATAATTCCTTTGTATTTGTTGTTAGTTTTCAATAAAGTATTATTTCTATGAGTGGAAACAAAGTTTTAAGAGTGTTGAACCAATGAAGTATTTTTGTTACTATTTTTGTTTTTGCCACATTCAAGCCAGAACTGTCCCTGGGCAGTGGTCTTTGCCCCTTAGGCCCTTGTTTTTTTTTTGTTTTTGGTTTTTGTTATTGCAGAACCAGGGATTGAACTCAAGCCCTTGCACTTGCCAGGGAAGTGCTTATTCTACGGAGCCATCTCCCCAGCCCCCAGACACTTGGTTGTTGGAGACTGCTTTAAAGGACAGCCTGGGGGGTTTTGGGGCTTTGAGAAATAAGTGGAGGCCAATTATAGCTGCTGTTTCTAAGGGAAGCTCTCCAGCTGCAGTTCTTGAAGGGTGGAAGTCTAAGCAGAGGTTTTTAAGCTGGGGAATTGGAGAGGTCAGTGTACCCCCTGGGTGTTCTATATGTATTTGCATTTTCCTGTGGAGAGGGACCTCAGCTTTCATCACCCTCTCCTTGATGAGGAAAGGCTGAGTCTGGGAGACATGCTCACACCCTGTCATGATGCACCTATTGTGCAGCTTTGGTCATTGATATGTTTGTAAAAATACCTGGCACAGTACCTGGAAGTGTTCGCTTTTATTGCTTAAAGCCTGGTACCATGGCCTGCACCCATAATCCCAGCTAACAGGGAGGCTAAGGCAGGATTGCAAGTTCGAGGCTAGCCTGGGTAACAGCACTATTGAGCTAGGGCTCATGTGGTTGTGCAAGACAGATGTGGACCTGGAACTCACAAGCAGCCTTCTGTCTCTAAAGCTGGGACTTAGGTTAAATGGTAACACGTAGTTCTGTAATACAGTATCTTATTTAAAATAAGGAGTGGGTTTTTAAAAATCCTTTTATAAAAGGACGACATGCTCGTTGGAGAGGATGTAAGTGGGGGAAAGCTGAAATTAAGCCAGCTCTGCATTATACATGTATTCTGCCCCTGATCCTGAGGGAATGAATGCAAATAATGAAGACTTTTGAGTAGAATTGGTGCAGAGGTAGTTTCCACTGCATTGTACTATCCTAAACAGTCCCAAGCTGGAGACTGAAGGGCAGGAGCACTTCCCACAAGAAGGGCTTGCTGACTTTTGGGGACCTTGTGTTGTTTTAGTCTTTGAAGCAGCCCTGAGCTACCTGGATGGTTTCCCTTTGCCTCTCCCCAAAGGGTTTCCTGGACTGACTGTGACAGAGAGAGAGTTGCCTGCTGTTCCTTGTACAAGCCAGCCTGGGAGCCTGGGGGAGCCTGACCTAGATGGCCCCCAGGACCTGGTGTGAGGATTGCTTCGTTAAAAAGTTTTAAAAACTTAAGCAGCTGGGTTGTGTGCCTTAGTTGCAGAACACTTGCCTAACATATGCGATACCCTGGGTTTGGCCCCCAGCACTGCCAAGCAAAATATTAAAAGTTTATAGAAAAATTTAAACATATTATAAACCAGTGAGCCCCATTTACCTTGCACCCAGAAATCATTCTCTGTGGCCAATCCTGTTTTGCTTCCACCTACCTGCTCTACTCCCCCCCCCGTGTAAATTAGTTTAAATCAGATCATGTGGCTTAAATTTAATAAGCAATCTGGGTCTCAATTCTGAGAACAGGATGCTAACACTGCTGTCTGAATGACAGCAGTGAGTTCTGGATTTTATTTTTTAAAAATTCATCAGCTTAAAAATTCTTTACCTTTTTATCATTAGGCGAGTGCATTGTAATTGGAAGTTGAAGTAAACTTTAAAAAGCTCCGTAATTAATCCCACCATCCACTGTGATGGTATTGAAGGAACCCTGTAGGTCACTCTTCTGTGCTTTTGAGCACCTGGGTGCTACAGTGTCTTGCCATCTGCCCCAGAGCCCCCAAAGTGCGCTCCCCCAGGTCACCTAGAGTATGAGGTCTTCCTGCAGTTCCAGGGTTCTGAGAGAGGGAGCCGCTGAGTGTGTGCAAGTTGTGCAAAAGTGGTGAACCTGCCCACCCCACCTCCTTACCTGGCCGAGAGAGCATTCCCGTTTCTGCCTTTAAGAGTTCTCTTTCCTGTGCTCACCCAGTGTCAAAGCAGAGGCTCAGGTCCTGCAGGGTTCCTGAGCATACTCCCACCCCCACTTTGCTTCCAGGAAAAGTCATTACGTAAAGGAGCTCCTGGTGGGCTCCGTCCACATGTTTGCTCTGCCACCTGTAGGTAGAACACAAGCAGCATAAGCAAGAGATTCAGGGCAAGCTAACTGGGATTCCCTTGGTTTCAGCCCTACTTACCATTTCATTACACCATATGTGTTTTCTAAATCTGTTGTGTTTGTTTGTTTGTAGGTACTGGGAATTGAACTCAAGAACCTGCACTTGCCAAGCAAGTGCTTATTCTACTGAGCTTTCTCCTCGGGCCTTCACCATTGTTTTGAAAACACTTTTAATTGTGTGTCTAGGATGAAGTGCAGGAGGTTGGTGGAATGGGTGCACCATTGCCTATGCAGTCCCTCCTCCTGAGTCCCTTCCCAGGGGATGGCTGTGGGGATAGCTGCCCGCTCCTAGCAGATCCTGTGGTTTCAGATCAGAGCAGTTGCCCTTAAGCTGGACTGAAATTCACCTTTTCACTGTAAAGAAAGGTTTGACTGAGCAGTGAGGGTTGGATTTCAGGAGAAAGGCTTACATCTACATAAAGGGCCAATTGTTTTCACAGCATCTCTGCCAGCCTCTATTTCTAATGTGTATTCATCACAAAGGTATCTTTTATTGAAGTGTTTCCTGAGTGATTGGGCCTCCAGGTACTTTCTAGGCAGTTTATTGGACTTGTCAGTGGTATGTGTGTGTTTTGCTTCAACTGGGGGAAAAGCCTGCATTCCCCTGCCCCACCCTATGCACACCTGGCTATGCTCTGGCTCCCCTTCTGGCCTCTTGTCTGTGCCCAGGGGATGTGGATGGCAGCAGGAAAACTAGCAGAAATACTGGGTGTTAGGATGGGAGTCCTTCAAAACGAAGGTGCAGGGTTGGGGAGATGGCTCAGTGGAATAAGTGCTTCCCTGGCAAGTGTAAGGGCCTGAGTTCAATCCCCAGTTCCACAAAAAAAAAGAAGAAGAAGGTGCAGGCGCTGCAGAAGGTAGTATAGCTCAGTGGTGGAACCCTTGGCTAGCACACATAGGGGTGGGAGGGATGAAGCAAAGCAACTCCTGAGGGCTGCTGTGTTGGAGTAACCTGCGTCAGGCCTGTGGGGATGCGCGTGGCAGAGAGCTGGCACCTCTGGGGGCCACTCTGGACAAGGAAAGACTTAGTGGGTGGGGTGTGAACCAGAGCGTTGCTGAGGGGTCAGTGCAGTTGAAGAGCAGTCTGCAGGTCACCATGAGCTCCCTCAAAGGGAGAGGGCAATTCCAGCATCTCCAGCCTTGAGAGCTAATAGCTCATGAAGAGCCAAACACTTCCAACTCTGAGGTTCTACTGACTGCTAACTTTTTTCCCCATACAGTCAGAAATATTTGTGGTTGTAGATGACCCAGGACAGCTTCAGAACTACAGTGCCTATAAATGTGGGACAGCCCTGGGCTTCTGCTCACCTTTCCCTGGTGGGGGCTTGGGATCCCTTCCAAGAGATTGTTGTTTTCCACCTCAGGTGAGCTAACTCAAGATCAGCAGGTCTCCTTGGCCTGGGCAGCCCCTTCCAAGCATGCGCCCCCGTGCTCCATACATTCTCGAACTTTTGTGGTCTTGGGTAGAGCTCAAGTGGTGTTTGCAGCATGCAAGAATAAAGCCTGGCTAAGGAGGGAAGCTGTTTTCCATTCTTCATTGAAAGCAGATTCTTACTCCTGCCCCCTTGTTCTGGATTTAATCTTCTTATGAGAATGAGCTAAACCATTTTCCTCAGCCAGGGGACATTTTAGAGAGCAAAGGGAGTGGTAGGCCTTGCTGATGACCATGGGCTCCCCGCGCCACCAGCCCCTGGTAGGGGGTCCGGCACAGCACTTGCGCCCCCACCTTCCTGGCACCACTCCTGAGTTGGAGAACTGAGGTGCAGACAGTGGCACCTGGCTTTCCTGGGAAGCAGCCCAGGAAACAGACAAGGTCGCCAGGTCCAGTTCCACATAGAAGCTGGACGGTTCCCAGGATCTTTAGAGATTTGCATTCGTCCCAGTGATGGGAAGCTGCAGTGGTCTTTTTTCAGAATACCTGGGCTGCAGCTTGGCACTGAGTGGCTGGGAAGCCCCTCTGCACTCGGTACCTTCCCCTCTGATGGATGCGTGTATTTCCTAATTGAATTTTCTCACTGAAACCTGCTTTCCCAAAGCTGGTGAGCAGCAGGACGCTGGGGGATGGCGCTAGAAGAAGGACCCAGCTTCCTATTTTTTCTCAGTGAAGCACACTGAGCTGCACATGTTTACAGAGCGTAGTTGGACCCTTAATACTGGATTCAGTGATAGCATACAACATCTGCCTCTGCCCCTGTGTAGGTTCTTGTGCTCGTGGTTTTCCAGCCTCTCCCTAGGCGAAGATTCCAGCTGGCAGAGCTGTGACCCAGGCTTCTGTAAGCATTCCCACGATCCTGTGAGTGAGGAGTGTGACCTCTGAGCTGTGTGCTGGGCCCCTCCACTGCCATAGCAGGTGGTGGGAGGTAAGAACAATACTTGGATGGATGGGTTCCCTGTCCAGGGCTCTGCCGGAAAGCTGAGCATTTGTAGGCCATCCAAACACTGTACTTCTCTGGGGATTCAAGGGTTGGAAAAGGAAAGTGAATTGATTTCTGCCTTTGGGCTAGAGGAAGGAGCCTAGGAAAGCAGCCCCCTTGGCTTTTTCCAAGCTCTCCTGCCGTGCCTCCCATTAGTTTTGGTCTCAGAACTTAAGAGCTAAGTATGAAAAAAAAATTGGCAAATTAAAGCAAAGATGTTTTCTCTTTGTGTCATGAAGCTCTCCCACTGGTGAGTTTTGAGTCTAGCTTTGCTGAGGTCCCTGGTAAACAGTTTCTTCAGTTTCCCTGGACGAGGGGAAGAGAAGGAGGGTGAGGGTGGGGGTCCAGGGAGCTGCATTTCTGGCTTTGGAATGCTAGCAGGCATCCTGCTGCGGTGGTGCTGGAGTGAGTCTCTGCCCATTGCATCCTGTTCTGATGGCTTTCCCAGCTGTGGAGTCCCTCCCTCACCTCATGTCCTGCAGACCATGCCTAATGCACAGGCCCTTTCGGCCAGCGGGGTCTGCATTCTGTGTGTGCAGGACCAGGAGACTGAAAACAGTCAATTTGTCATTTATTTCCTTCATTGGAAAGGCAAATGCCACACTATAACACTTCTTTTGGAAAATACATCTCCTGGGGCCCAGTTACATACTCTGTGTGGCCTTGACTATCTTTTCCTCGTAAGAGGAAGAAATGTCCTAACCGGAGGTGAGGAGGGTGACAGTATCTCAAGCCCTTAGTGGACCAACACCATTACCCCCAATTGCTCCTTCCCCTGCTCTCAGGGGCAAGCTGTGAAGGGCCTGCCAACATTTCTTATATTCATGGAAGACCTTGCCAATTTAGGGTCCCTTAAACTGTTTGCTTTCAATGAAAGTCATCAGACAGTGGATTTACTTGTCTGATGAGACCTATAAAGAAAGAGCTTATTTACCACAGAATGGGAGGACACCATTCTGAGAAATCTGAGTGTTTGGATTTAGGATCATGCAAGCAGTTCCCATGTGTCTAGTGGGCAGAGGCGCACACAGCCTAGCCGAGTGAATGAGCCCCGCCCTGCCCTGCCCGCTCTGATCAGACATTTTTTTAACTTTCCAGGCGTTGTTGCTCCTGAGGTCTTCCTGGTGCTCACAGTCTTGGCTGTGTTCTGGGTATGAGTGCAGCACTCTCCTAGAGCGGTCAGAAGGCTAAAGAGGTCTGACTTCTGAAATGGGGGAAATATACATGGACATCTCCTTTACGCCTCCCTTCCCTGTTGACCTCACTTATACCATTTGTGGAGCAAAAAATAAATTCATGGAGCAGTGATTACTATCTTGGCTTTCTGCTAGGTGCTTTACAGAACTTACCCCCTTTATCCTTAAAATAAGGTCTGGCCATGGGTACCTCATTTTTCTTGGGGAGACCTGAGGTTCAGTTCAGTGGCCTGTCTAAGGTCCCACAAGAGCACCTGCTTGGGTCAGGATTTGAATGCAGACCACCTCTGTGCCAGCCCTGCACCATCTTCTGGAGCACTGTGCTGATGCAGGTCTCCTCCGAGGCTGTGCAGCAGAGAGTTGGCCCTGGTTCTCAGGACAAGAAGGGGCATGTGGCAGCAGGTGAGGAGCTGTTGCCAGGTGCAGATGCTTAGGGGCAGCTGTGCTTCGCTTGCATCCCAGCTTCCTCACTCTGTGCCTCAGTTTCCACATCTGAGACCAACACTGCCCTTACCTCAGGATAGTATTTCTTTCTTTTGTCAGAACCAGGGGTTACCTTCCATATCCTGGGTAAGCACGCTATCACTAGGCTACACCCCCAGTCCCTGGGGGTCATTTTTAAGACTAAATGGGAGGCCAAGAGTATAGCTCCATGGCACAGAATGAATACTTAGCATGTGAGAGGCCCTGGGTTCGAACAGCAGCACCAAACGTGCAAACAGAGAGTTCTGTATTTATTCACATGCAGGCATCTGAATTAGGAGCCTGGGAACCTAGGAACCTAGGAAAGAAATGGCCACATGTATTGAGGGAGGAGGGAGAGCATGGTTGTTGGACAGGAGGAATCTAATAGTCTGTAGCATGGTAGGGTGGATATCACTGATAACAGTTAATTGAACATTTCAGGAAGATTTTTTTTGTTTTTCATTTATGTATTTTGTACAGGGCCTCACTAAGCAGCTCAGACTCATAGTGATTTTCCTGTTTTCAGCTTCCTCAGCGCTGGGATTGCAGGCCTGTGCCGCCACGCCTGGACTCAGTAGTTGGCTCAGTACACCCAGGGACGAGGGTGGCTTGGTATGAGTTACCAAGAATCAAACCCTGGTCCCTGTGCTTGCCTAAGCAGGTGCTTAGTCTGCTGAGCTATCTCAGACTAAGGGCCCTAATTGAATATTTCAAAATAGCTAGTAGAAAGGATTTTGCATATTTCCAGAATAAAGAAATGATATATATCAAAGTGATAAATATGGCTATTATCCTGGTGGGAAGTGCCTGCCTGGCAAGCCCAGGGTCCTGAATTCAGTCCCCGGTACTGCATAAATAAATAAATAAATTATATCTTACAAATATATATATATATAATTACTGTGTCAAGTAAAAGTTACACTAATTTTTAAAAATAGGTGTATGGCTGTAATTCCACAACTTTGGGAGGCTGAGGCAGGAGGATTGCAAAACCAACTTAGCATTTAGTGAGACTCTGCCTGTGACTGACTGTCTGGGGCTGAGGGTGTAGCTCATTGTAGGGTCCTGCACTCAGTCCTCAGTATGTGAGGTGGGGGGGTGCTGTGTGATGCAGAAGCATTGTGTCCTTTTCCTCAGGCCTCCCTTTGGATGTAAGTCAAAAGGCAACCCCGCCCCCTGTCTAGAAAAAAGAAAAGCCTAATTCATGGAGGCTTTATTTTGTTCCCCAAATCTTTTTAAATCTTGCTGCTTCCCTGTGAAGGCTGCCTGTGCCGTGTGCCATGTGCTTGCCCGTTGCATTTGAGGTTTCCTCACCTTTGGAAGGCAGGCACAGTGCTCTGTTTTGGGGAGTGTAAAGCCCCGAGCATTGCAGGCTGCATCCAAGACGCCCTGTAGCTTTTGGGAGAAGGCTCCTGTGAGTTGGTTGCGTCCACTCTGAAAAGGGAGTTTACTTTTCTTAGCCAGTGAGCATGCGGCCTGCATTTTCCAAACTTTTTTTAACTATGACACAGTTAAATGCAGGGGACTTGGTTTTAATTGTCTTTGATTTTTGATGATGGTTTTTTAAATTTCTTATGCCATTGCGGGTGATGTGGGCAGCACAGCACGTGTGGCACCCCTTGAAGATGTCCTGGGATTGTCCCTAATTATGCATCTCACTGCCAGTTGACAAAGTGGAGGGATTAGTTGCTTGTTACATGAACCAGAGGCAGCAGCTGTGGCCATCTGCGAAGCATTTATGATCAGACCTTAGGTGATGGCCCCTTGTGGATCTTCTGAAGGGGTTCTGGAAACCATCAACAAGAGAAGCTGGTTGGAAAAGGCTCTAGTGTTTCTGGAGATCCACCTGCCCGAGAAGTGTTTGTGAGAAGAGTCTGTCCTCCACGGTGACAGATTTCACAATTTGGTGATAGAAAGGCTCGCCCATAATTTGCCCAGCCTGGGAATGAATGCTTGCTTCCCTGTCTGATTTTATGAGCTAGCAGGTTGTTTCCCAGAAGGCATTAGAAGTCAGCTTTCTATAGTTCAGGTGTCCTTAATGATCTTTGGAAGCTGGGCATAGAGGCTGGCCTGTGTGAGAGCCCTTCCCTCCCTCCAGTGCTGTGGCTCTGGGGCAAGTTGCCTCACCTGTCTGGGCCTCAGATTGCTTTCCTGAGAACCTGGGTAGTGGCAGCTGCCTCGCCTCTCCACAGCTTGCTCTCCTGCAGCCCACGCAGTCCAGGGCTGGTCGTCTGTGGGCCCATAGTGATTTAGTTTCTTTCCCTTTAGCTTTCAAAATTGGTTTACATTTTGGTTACTCAGTGTTCTTAGTCACTAAAGAGCAGTTCATGTTAAAGACCATCTGGGAAATACAGAAATGCTTTTTTTCTTCTGGTGCTAGGCATTGAATCCAGGGCTTTTCTCATGCTGAGCTACATTTTTTTTTTTTTTTTTTTTTTTTTTTTTTTTTTTTTTTGTCTTTTTGAGACAGGGTCACTATGCAGTTCAGGCTGGCCTTAAGCTCGCTTTGTAGCTCAGGCTGGTCTCGAACTCACAACAATCCTCCTGCCTCAGCCTCCCGAGTGCTGGGATTACAGGCATGCGCCACCACGCCCGGCATGCTGAGCTACATTACCAACCCTTATATAAACATTTTTAATACTGCTATTGTTAATTCCGATAATACAGAATTTTATTCCAAGTGGTATTTTAAAACCCAGCTCCATTCTTAAATTTTGACTGGATTAAACTGTAAGCAGATGAAAAGCAGCAATATATAATGAAGGATTTGCTGTCTGATCATGGTTGACTTGCTGTTGAGTGGCATGATAAGTCTGATTAGTTATGAGAAATCTGGGCCTCAATTGTCTTCATTCTGATGGTTTGTAAGGTTTCTTTTCTGTAACTTTTCTGAAAGCCTGGACAGGTGAGGGAGGTACACCCCAAAGAAATCACTCCAGCTCAGTCAGCTGGCGACGGGGAGGCTCAGGAACAGTGCAGTGGGCTTGCCCGTGGCCATCCGTGGGCTGTCTTCTGTAGTGGCGTCACCATTGCCTCAGATAGGCCCAGTTATAGACGGCAAGCACCTGCCACCTCTTGGTGAATTGCAGGTTAAGAACAGTTTCTGTGTATATGGAAACAGCTCCGCAAGCTGTCCAGAGTGCTGCTGCTTATGGGTTGCTGTGCCAGCTGCATGTTGGGATTTGATAGAGCTGAAGACTGCAGGAGAAAGAGCACCTGCCTTCTAGGGGTGCTGGAGCGACCAGTTAAGCCTTGCTCGCTGAGTACGGTGCCTGCTGTGCCAGCCCTCCTCCACGAGGAGCCTGCATGGCTGACTCCTTCCTGGGAATATTTGCCACCAGGCTCACCAGGTAAACACAGCTTTTTGTTTGTTTTTTTTGTTTTGTTTTTGTCTTTTTTAGATAGGGTCTTGCTGTTCAGTTCAGGCTGGTCTTAAGCTCACTTTGTAGTCCATGCTGGCCTCATACTCACAATGATCCTCCTGCCTCAGCCTCCCGGTGCTGGGCTTACAGGCACGCACCACCATGCCCAGCCCACCAGGTAAACTCTTGGCCTGTGTTCTGCAGTTAGAGGTTTGGGGCTGTAAACAGAAGCTCAGCTCCAGCTCCTTAGCATGACTCATTTCGGATATTTCACGTCCTGAAGGGATATGTAAGGGAAAAATCCACTGATGGCTGTTGCAGAGCTGGACAGGCAGCCTGTATGTGGGTTGCTAAGTTCTGTGGAATAAACACAGTAGGGAGATGCACATGGAAACTCGGGGCTCACGAAGGTGCCAAGGGAGCTTGGGGACTGTAGGCCTCATGCTTGTCTAGTTTCAGTGGCCTCAGAGAGATATGGGCACACCAGCCAATGGGGAGGGGAGCAGGCTCAGTGGTGAACACTTTCTGTTCTAGAGGATGAGGGGCTAATAGGGTTCAGAAAACCCAAGGGAAACCCTATGTTTTGTGAATGAACCTAGGATCGCTCAACTCTTGCTGCCCTCTGCCCTTCCCTCAGTTTGGCTTTAACGAAAAAGCTTTGGTCCCTGCACAGGCCAGGCGCAGTGGGGGTGAGTATTGGGGAAGTCCGCCCTCCTTCATTAGTGCTAATGACTTGGAAACAGCCCCAGTGCTCCACCTACCTTCCTAGAGACTCCTGGCAGCCTAGATGGAAAACCTGTGTCAAGTGAAGGAACAGTCAGGGAGGAGCGGGCCTGTGCGCACCCAAATGTTATGTAAGAGTCCTGGCAGAGGAGCCCTTGCTCTGGAGGGAAGATGTGCTGTGGGGCACCCCTCTGGGCCCGATAAGGCCCTGCAAGGCGGGCGACTCAGGCTCTGAGGGACTGCTGGTTGGGAAATGGGGGCTGCTGCTGCTGCTAATGGTGGTAACAGGGATGAAGGTGGCGAGGGCTTCTGTGTCTTCGTAGGGTCTGAGACTTCGGATTGAAGCATGTGTGCATGTACTGTACGCACTGATATTCAAAATGGGTCAGAGAACTTATAAACTATTTGTGGGTTTCTAGTTCTGGGCCCCAAGTTTTGAATCTTTGGTTTATTCCTGGCCTGAGAAGTAGTTAAATTTCTTTTAAACAAGAATGGGGTTTATGGTTTTTTTGTTTCCCAACCCATAGCAGATTAGAAGCAGTATATTTGATAAGAAAGCAAAAATATAGCTCTCAGCCTAGAGAGGTGCAAAATTTTGAAAAGAAGTTAGGTCTGTGTTCCCGGAGTACAGTAGATACGTATCTGATATCTTTGGACCGAGGGAAAGTGGTTTAACTTGTTCAGTGTAGTGTCATGTGTTTGTTTGCATTATAGGAAAACACAGACTATGTCATACATTTTACAACTTTAAAAAAAAAAAGAGTACTTTGGTTGTCTGGAGAAGCTATTGGAAGCAACTTCCGATATTCTGTGATACTGGGGTAAGAGGGACACCGGGGTGCCAACCGCAGAGCGAGGGCAGCGCGATGTTCCTTCTCGCTGTCTTTGCGCTGTTGTCTCCTTCAGCCCTGCACCCCTTGTGTGCACAGCCTGAGTGTGACAGCTGGGGCTTTGTGTTCTCAGGGTTGCTTGGCTGATGAATCCAACGCAGAGGTGGCCAAGTACACAGCAGGACGTCTTCCAGCGTGGACATTACAGTTAGGTGTTCATTTTTCCACTCTGCACAGTCTTTAAAATTTTCTCTGCACCTCTTACTCACTGTAAAAGGAGGGCACGGGGCTGAGGTGAGCTTGAGGGGCCTGCCCAGGCCTGTTTTCTGTGATCCTGACACAGTGTACAGTGATTCTGTTTTCCTGGTAATTGAAATGACACTGACACAACCACTGAGTGGGTCTTTTTTAGATGGTTAAGTCCGTCTGTCTGTCTGTCCGTTCCCCAACCTTGTAATATAGGAGTTCATTTCTTGCACACTCAGCTAAGAGGTCATTCATTCATAGACCTGGATTCCTTCCCTTGTGGTCCTCTGTATGATTACATAGGACTGAAATGTGTTCTGTTGTCTAATTTTTGTTTTAACCTCAGTCTTAGAAGGGTTAGGCTCAGCTGTGGTGGTGCATGTAGACCCCACAGGTTAACAGAGGTCTGTCTGTTCTGCCAGCTGGCCTATCGCGGTGGCCTTGCCGGCATTGGTAAAGGGTATTCCTGTGGAGATGAAGGTCATCTGGGTGGTGAGTGCATGCCTGCTTGTGTTTGCCCGCTGTCAGTGCAGTCAGACAGTGGGAAGGGCACTTTACTTTTTATTCATCTGAAGTTTGCAGTTCTCTGGAGTGCCTGAGGGTGGTTGTGCCTCAGCTCACCCTGGAATCAGTCCCCAAACAGCCCGCAGGACCAGTCGCTCCTACACCATATGGTGGAAAGCAGAGCTGGCTTAGACAGTCGCTTGTTGAGTCCTCGTTGCACAAGACAAGGCACAGTTAAGTCAGAGGCTGTTTGTGACTGGTCAGTGTGGGCCCCAGCTGAAATCTCCTTTATGCAGTCTGTCTTGTCAGTATTGGTTTAGTCTCTTAGGGCCTGTCAACCCACCAAGGACTTGAGGAACTTAAACGAGAGCTTTGCAGCCTCAGGCCTTCAGCCAGTTTTTTCTGTGTGTGTGTGTGTGTGTGTGTGTGTGTGTGTGTGTGTGTGTGTGTGTGCACATGTAGACGGATGCTGTGAAATCCACATCTGCCCTCACCAGTCAGGGGAGCTCCTGCCTAGAAGTTAGTGGTGAGGGTGACTGCTGGCCTCAGATGTCCCCAAGCATCAACTGATAGATCATCAGATGCTCCCACGTTTCCAAAGGAGGGAGCACAGACATGTGTGAGGCGGGAGACTTGGTGATGACAACTTTCAGAAAATAATAACTTGATGCACATTCTCAGACACACTGTGTTCTGTCATTTTTCTGTGGAAAAATCTTTAATCCTCACGGAAAGGGGAATTTTCAAATTGAAAAGGCCAACAGCACGGCACAGAATCTTTCCCTATGATGTAGACAGAAGCAAAACTGCTGGGAAAGTGAGGGTCTGAGCCGAGGGTGGGTCCTGGGGCACTGCCCCTGAGCACTTCAGATCCAGCTAGTGGTCTAGCTGTCTCATGGCAAAGCACCAGCGTTGCCATGGCACTTGGCTCTCGGGTGGGAGGTGTGCCCTCGTCATCTCTTATGCTGCTGTTGCCGGTACATTATCATAGGCTGGAATGTGTCCTGTCTTCACATCTCTCCATAAAGACCATACTTACTTTTTTTTTTTTCTTTATGGTTTCTACCTTGGGCTTTGCCTCGTGGCATTGGTGTATAACTTTTTTCTTTTTTTTTTAATCTTCTATTTATTTGGCACAGGGTCTTGCTATGCAGCTTGGCCTTGTAGTAATCTTCCTGTCTCAGCCTCCCAGCACTGGGATTGCAGGCATGCACCACCATGCCTGGTTTCAGTGTCTAGCTCATTGCACCTGGGGGTGGGGCCGGCACAGCATGTAGTACTGGGGATCAAATCTTGGTCCTTGCACTTGTCAGGCAGGCTCTTAGACCATGGAGCTACCTCTCCAGCCTGTGGCATTGCTTTAATGGTCCAGCTTTGACTTGTTGCAGCTGATTTGGCAATGCTGTTCAGTGTGAACTCTTAGCAGCTAATTTAGGCTTTCATGTCTTTTGACTTTTTTCAGAAAATTTGTTTTTAAATTTTTTTTTTTTTTTTGGTAGAACTGGGGATTGAACTCAAGAAAAATTGTTTAGTCCATTTTAATGTTGCTTTACTTGTTGCAGGGTGAGTTGAGTGGTATAAAGAGCAGCAAAAGCAAAAAAATTTCCTACCTCAGTTTACATGCTTAGAAAGACCACCCTTGTGGCCCCCTTAGCTAAAGTGCAGAGGGGGACCTTCCCAACCCTTCAGGCCTCAAGGGCTCAGCCCTTGATTCTGTTCCATTTCGATTTGACTGCACCACAGCTGTATGAAATCTGGGAGTTTGTGTTCACCTCTCAGCATTAAAAACAGCCCTTGTTACCTAGGAAGCACTCAATAATTATTGAATGACTAATTGAATGGGCAGAGAACCCTGGAAGCTGAAGTGGAATGGTCATTCTTTTGCTATTTTTCAGTGGAGAACAGCACCAGTGGGAGGTAAAACTGGTAAAGCTCATGCTATGAAGGAGCTATCCGGGACCAGTTAACACTTTAAAAGATGCTGGGTTAGTCAAAGGCTGAGAGTTTACAAAATAAATAGAAAGCTGGTTAGGGACATAACCACAAAAAAGGGAGACAGTCCCTGAGAAAATAATTACCAGAAAGAAGTACAAATCAGGGCACTGTGAACTTTGCCTGTCTCTTAGTATCTTCTGTGCCTTGACTGCACACATCCCACAACTGTGTGGCTATTTGCTGTTTTATGAACAGTTTGTTCCTTGAGGGCCAGGACTAGGTTTTATGCTTTGGGCCAAATTCTGGACCTGACCTGAGGTTGGCACTCAAGCACTGCTGTTGGATTTTCAGCTAAGTGTTGGTCTGTGGAGGGCTGAACCCAGAAATGATAGTTACGTTGAAGGGCAGGACAGATAGCACCCAGTGTTGTATCTGCACTTGGGGTGAGATAAAGGGCCTGATCCGTCTAGGAGGAATCCTAGACAGCAGCGTGTCCAGACCTCAGGCCACAAGATAAGGAGACAGCCTAGAACATACCATGTGTTGTGAGAGGAAAGACACTCAGCTTGGTCTCCTGAATCTTAACTCCTGTCTACATTTGCTCATTTGTGTGGTTTTCTTACACTTCTAAAAAATAACTTGGATGCCTGATGACTATGTGGTAACATATTAACCTAAGTTTTAAGCATCATGATACAGTGAATACTCTTGATCTTACTGTTCTAGACAATGTAAATTTATTGTCTCCTATGGTTTCTCTTGTAATTTCTCTTCTCATTTTTGTATTTCGTTCATCACTTCCTTGACTTGAAGAAGAATGAAAGGAAAAACACAGGGCAGGTGAGACAGCTCAGCAGACTAAGCACTTGCTTAGGCAAGTACAGAGACAAGGTTCGATCCCCAGTACCACATGCCCCACAGCCCCACCCTTGGGTACACTGAGCCAGTGACTTAGTCCAGGCAAGGTGGCGCATGCCTGTGATCCCAGCACTGTTGAGGCTGAAAACAGGAGGGTCACTATGAGTTTGAGCTGCATAGTAAGACGCTGTACCAAATACATAAAAATTAAAAAAAGAAAAAATACAGCACCACCAAATACACACACAGAGCTGGGAGTGTGGCTCAGGGGTAGAGTACTTGCCAAGCAGATGAGAGGTCCTAGGTTTGATTCCAAATGTTGCAAAAAAGTAAACAGCAAAATATGTATGTGCATGTGTACAGTGATGTCTAAATCACAGAAAGTTCACTTAGCTGGTTTCTTAGCCTTTGAAAAATGGCATTAAGCCGGGATAGTCCCTCCGGAGCACCCCCTCAATCGCTCTGCTTCTGCGGTCACTTGTGTCATCACCTGTAGCCGTGGGTCATCCTTGTTTTCTTCATTCTCCTGCTGTTTCCTGCTTGAACCCCTCAGGGCTTGGGATGGCGCCCAAGCGAATGGCTCCAGTTAACTCTAATTTTAACTTTTTTACAAGCTGTTAGTAAGCTTTCCCATGCCACTTCACTTATGGGAAGCATTTAGTCATTTCCTAATTTAATGATAGTTAAACATCCTTAGCCCTAGAAATTTATTGTGAAACATTTCCAATTAAGGTTAATTGAGATGGATGCGGAATAGGAGTTAGATGGTTTTGCGAAAGTGTTTTGGTGCTACTGGTGAGGTACAGTCCAGTTGATGGGAAGGAAGCCACAGTGCCCTGGTCACCCACCCCAGGGAGGTGGGGTCAAGACAGGAGCCGCACCTTGGGGTCGGGAGAGGTGCAGAGAGGCTCCGCAGAGGTCTACACGAGAACCCTTCACCTGACCTTCTCTGGTCAAGGTACGTCTTTTCTTTCCTGGATCACACTGCTCAATTTACAGTTAATCCCTTCTGAGTCCCAGTGTGCTATAGTTTCAAGTGAGCCAGGCTTACTTATATCATAAGTTTACTTTTCAATTCAGCAGACGATTGTTGATGTCTAGTTACTCTGTAGAAAGCAGGTTTTAGCGCTTATGAGTGGTATTTGAATTAGAATTATATATACAGCATTTCCCCTCATGTGCAGTTTTCTGGAGGGGGACCTGGGCTTGGACCAGATTTTAGAAGCCAGCAATCCCTCCCCCAATATTTATTTTTATCCCAGGGATTTTCAGCCTTGACTGTTAAACTTTCAAACTTTCAGGCCAGGTGATTCTTTATGGTGAGGAGGCTGCACTTGGCCTAGCTGAGTCTCCAGAGGCGTCAGAAGTGCTGGCATCTTCCTCTTCAGTGTGACATCTACAATGTCTCTGTACTTTGCCAGATGTCTCTGGGTGGGGGTTGGGTGGAGGTACACGTGCTTATGAGAGTGACCCCCCACTTGAGAAACAAGTTACAGCTTGTACCAAGTTTTGCTTGAATCATGAAGGGTTTTCATTCTTTTTTTTAGTACTAAGAATCAACTCAGGACCTTACACTTGCTGTATGCCTGAGCTGTATCACCAGGGTTTGCATTCTTGCACAGGCAAGAGAGCACAGAACCATTTGTAGAGCTTTTGCACACTTACCTCCAGTTTAACACACCAGTGGAGGGATTGGGGTTGAGAGTGTGTATATGGTGGGGGAGGGTGTCATAAAATATTTAAATTATTCTTAAGTATTTAGGACATATGTGTATTTATGCATGATCCCCAATCATTAAACACATCCTACTATGTATTATCACACTAACACATGTTCCATGTGTATTATCTAAGTCATCGTAATACGCTGAGTTATCCAGAGAACTGTCATGTTCTGTAGGTAGTAGCTGGTACAGGTTAAGAAAATTTGCCCAGGATATGTTAATGAATGGCAGACTTGAGAATTGAGTAGGTCTTCCCAGAGGCTAGGCAGATTATGAGTGCTGTGCCCCAGCCACGGTGCTGAAGTCTTCCCGCACCAGCCGTGTCGCTGTGGCCTCGGCTGACCTGCTGGCAGAGTGACCTGTGGCACAGCAAAGAGTTCATGGTTGCTGTAGTGTTTTGTACAGCAAAACACAAGAGGGCTTTTCTTTCCTTTGGAATAGTTTGTCTTGTATCCTAAAATAAAATTACTGATAACATTTTGAGCAAAGGACAACTTTTTTTTTTTTTTTTTAAAACCAGCTGTTTATAGGTGCCACAGTAGTATCTAAGCATCAAGTTCAGTTCCAGTCCTCAATGTGGTCCGCCTTTGGTGGCTATACAATGAGTCCTTGACCAGTGGCCTGCTCCTAGTTAACAACCTGGTGTGCAGATGCTAACATGCAAAGGTTGCCTGCACCACAACCAGATGTGGCGTTTTGAAGATTATTTTATATGCTTTACACTTTTTCGCTTGTTGAGTGGCTTTCAGAAGTCCGGAACACCACAGGTCCCACACATGATGCAAGGCACCTTTCTGCTCCATCATGCTGGAGCTCTGCCTGCCTTCCTGTGTGTGGGCCGGGTACCTGGCAGCTCAGCCTCTGTCTCCTGTGGCCTGCCATGTAGCCATTGCTCTGTGCTTAGCCAGTCTTGCTCAGACTCAGTTCCTCCATTCTCCTTCCTGCTTTCCTTTTTTGTTATTTTGTTCATGCTTACAATGACTGACACCTAGTGGGTCTCTGATAGTGTTTTAGCACAAATACTAAATGAGGAGGATTGCTTTGAGAAGGTGCTCAGTAAACGAGAATACTGAGCCCCTCGAGGTTGTCATACTTGTCCACTTTTTGGAGAGAGCAAGCTCTTGACTGCAGCGTGTTTCAGTTTCAGTCCATTTTGTACAAGATTTCACTGACTGCAAAGCGCTTGTCACCTTGGTGTGCATACTGCTCATGGTTCTTTGTCTGCTTGCTTTCTTCCCTGATCTGGAACTAACTCATCGAGCACCCTGGCCTGGTGATGTTGCCTGACAGTTGCGTCCAGGTGACAACGAGGCAGCCCTTAGCAGCTGCGTGCACCCGCTCTCCAGCAGCTCGCTCTTGACATAGCCCGGCTACTGGGTCTGTGCTGAGGGGAGGAGAGTCAAGGGGCCCCACTGAACTCCACAGCCTGCTTCCGCCTCCCTCTGGAACTTGTGCAAAGTGGGTGCTCTAGAGGGGGACTGGCACCCTTTACAGAGTCATCCCAGGCTCCAGGCTCTTGCAGAACTTATGGGCCCATTCCTGAGCTGTGTGACCAGGTTGTTTGGGTCTTAGAATCCTCCCAGGCAAGCAGCATCTGGAAGAATGCTTTTGAGAAGGAGTCTTGGTATTAGCCAAGAAAACTTAACATGCCTTCTTTCTCCCCTCACAGAGTGACCAGCAGCTGGACTGTGCCTTGGACCTAATGAGGCGCCTGCCTCCACAGCAGATCGAGAAGAACCTCAGCGACCTGATCGACCTGGTACGTGCCCTTCCTGTGATTTCATGTGAAGCCACAACGTGTAATTGCTTGGTTATGTGTAGCACTTCCATGCAGAATTCAGAGAATAGGAACTCTTTTCTCTCCCTAGCCAGATAGCCCCACTGGGCTCAGAGAGTGCTCTGGGCAGAGGAGTGAGTTCCATGTGGTGGTCTTTCCTTGAGACCATCTATGTTGACACAGCCCACAATAGGCACTCCAAGTTGATCATAGCCTCACCCCTTCCACAGCTGGTCTTCTAGCTGACTTGTCATTTAGGAATGGAGAGGAGCCACACAGCCAGCCATGCCCAGCAGGAGGCCAACCCAGGCCCTGTAGGCTGTGCTGCTCCGCAGGGTTTTCCAGCCAGCGTGTCACCATCGACCCTGGAAAGTACTTTAGCAGCCTCATTGCTAGTTTGAAGTAGTTTAACAAACAGGCTCAACACATCTATTTTTAAAATAATGGGATTTTTTGCTTTGTTTTGTTTTTTCTTAAATACTCAGAATGATTCATCTCAAAATGATGCCTCAGATTGGCTGGAACCATAATGTTACTTGAAAATGGTAAAATACTCAAAAATATCTGTAAAGCCACAGGAAAAATGGAAAAGAAGTAAAATGAAATTGGGTCTCCAAAGGCCAGCCAGCTTACCTGGGTCACTACGCCGGCGTATTCTGGCGCTCACTGTGGAGCTGTAACCTCTGCTTTTTCCATTGTGTCCCATGTCTTCTTTGGATGTGATGTGACTAGCAGTTCCCTCACAAGACTCTTCAGTGAGGTGTCATTTAAAGTGGGGGTTTAAGGGTTGGCCAGATAGCTCAGTGGTTTAAAGTGCCTGCTTAGGCAGACACAGCAGCCTGGTTCACTCCCTAGCTTGCCATGCCGGCCCCGCCCCTGGGGCATACTGAGACCATGACCTAGACTGGGCATGGTGGCCAGCGCCTATAATCCCAGTTCTTGGGAAACTGAACACAGGTGGATCACTACGCGTCTGATCTATATAGTGAGACCTTGTAGACCCTGTCCCAAAATTAAAAAAAAAAAAAACTAAAGTGAGGGTTTGAAAATTTGTTTATCTGTTTTGGTGATTTATTTAATTCCGTTGTATAGATTCAGAATAATTTTACTAGGAAAAAAATGTAATAGGAAGCTGGTGTCATTCACAGATAAAATCTTCATAGTAGTCTAGAAGGTCCGCTATATAACTAATTATGTATTTATGGAAACATGAACTTCCAGCTGAAGAGGCAGGTGTGTGGGACAGAATCAAGTCTGAAGAGGGAGTTGTGAACTTAATGTATTCTTGTGAAGTAATTCAGGAAGTGAGGAGGAAAAGGTCTCTTGGGGTCCTTTGCCTGCTGTGAGGCAGCTGCAGGTGCTTTCTGCTGGAAGTGCAGAGGAGACAAGTATGGTATGAAAAGCGGTGGTTCCAGCCAGAGGAACTCACAGTTCAGAAGCTTGCTGAAGGGTAGGGGACTGAACTGTGATGCAGACGAGTCTGCTGTGTGCCCAGGAGCATGGTGAGGTGGGTGAAGGAAAGCCCTGAGAAGAAAGATACAGAGCATCTGGGGCCCGGGCCCACCTGGAAGGGCAGCTGCCCCTCTGCTCAGGTGTCTGTTGCCTTGTTGCTTGTTTTCAGGTTTTTCTGCAAAAGCTGTCCATTTGGATTTTTATATAAACTACCCTAATGTATAAATAAACACTGGCCTAGCCGTTGGGTTGGGTGAAGGTGTCGTTGGAGGCTGAGCGGAGATCTGACAGCAGCAGCTGTCCATCAGCCCACTACCTGGTCTTTGCATGCAGGGCACTGTGCTGTTTACTTACTGGCTTTATTTAATGCTCCACATTCATATTAGGGACCACTGCAGAGTCGAGTTGGGTAAGTCTGCCGTGACTGTGCCTGTTTTTGCTCAGAAATCTGACTGACCCCATAGGGACAGGGTGGGCCAGAGTTGAGGATGTGATCAGAGCCCTGATCTGGCTCGCTGCCGGGGCCTCCTTTTCCTTTAAGCTCTGAATGAAAATGTGTGCAGCTAAAATTTGATTTAGTTTGTCAGTTTACTTATTATTCCTTTAGAAATAAACCAAATACAGAAGTAAGAAGGGGTAAGTGCATTCTTCTCCATCAGCTCTTACTGGTGTTTAACAGGCTATTTTGTTCTCATGGCAACGAAAGGACTGCACTATTACTGCATGTTTTCTTAGAGATGCACATGTGGCTGCTTTTATGAAAACCTGGTTAGCTGGTGCCTTTGCTGCAGCAGCGAGTTTCTCTTGGGTCAGCAGGGAAACTGCAGCATGGTGGGGCTGGGAAAGAGAGGAGGATAAGAGCTAGCTTGCACCAAACACTCAAGAAGAGAGATCAGCTTGAGGTTCATTGTGCAGGCTGAGGAATCAAACTATCTGTCCCTGACACCCGATACGGCAGCTGTCATTCCAATGTACCACTTTACCCTTCTACCTCTGTCATATGCAGAATGTGTACCAGAGAGGAAGTGGAGGCAAACCAGGCTTGGGGTTAGGTATAGCTAACTTTCATTGTTGTTTTGTGGCAAGCTATCTGGCCTCAAATGTGGAGTCCTTTTGCTTCAGCCTCCTGAAAGGATTCTGGACGTGTGTGCCATGCAATAGCTAATAGCTGTTGATTGCCCACTGTTGTGCTGTATATCTTGAATTTTTTTTTTTTTTTTTGAGACAGGGTCTTAGCTGTGTAGTTCAGGCTCATCTTGAACTCACTATACAGCCCAGGCTGGCCTCAAACTTGCAGCAGTTATCCTGCCTCTGCATCCCCAGTACTGGATTCATAGGTGTGTGGCACCATAATGCACTTTGGATCTGAAGCATTCCCCGAAGGCTCATTGCAGTTGAAAGCTTAGTTCCCAGCTGGTGGCACTGTTGGGAGGTGGTGGAGCCTTCCGGCTGGTCCTTCCTAATGGAAGGAAGTCTAGGCACTGGGAGGTGCCACTGAGGGGGCCTAGAGGCCCTGGCCCTCCGCTGCCACTCTTCTTCCCGGACGCCATGAGGTGAGCAGCTTTGCTCAGCTGCACACTCCCTGCCATGTTGTTCTGTCTCACCACAAGCCCAGAAGCAATGGAGCCAGCTGAGGAGGACTAATGCCTCTCAGCCATGAGTCTCACGCTTCCTTCTGGTGATTATTGTGGTGTTGGTCACAGTGTGGAAAATGGTCGTACACGGTGAGAGCCCAGGACCAAGCTGGACACTTCTTATATTTCTTCCTCTTCCATCCTACTAATGGTACAGGTGGCCAGTCTGCCTGTTTTTGGATGGTGTAGATTCTGTACAGACAGAGCGGAGAGGTGGTGTGGCCAGCTACCTGGACAGCCCTGCATGCTGGCTTTCGGGGGCTAGCACTACACTCAGCAGTAGAAGGAAGGTGCCATGTTCTCACAGTTGTCATAATTGAGGATGTTAGAATGCAGGTATATTCTGGAAGAGAACTTTAAATTCACATAATTTTAAGACAAAATCAGAGATATGAAAGGAATTCCTTGGCTAGGGCCATGACACTTAGGACGAGCTCCATAGGCTGGCTTGTGGGGTGCCAGCCTGCCCTCACTGAGGGTGTCAGAGAGGGCCTTGGGGTGATAAAGACACCACGGGAGAGTCTCTTCATAGAGTGAGTTAGGGAGTTGGTACTCTCATTAATTTTTTAATTGAAATATGATGTCAGAATGGAAATGGAGCGTTACTTCTCAGCAAATTAGGATCTGGTAAAGCATGCCTCATTAAAGTGATATTGGCCTGCCTCAGAGCTACGTTGTGCTTAATGGTTTGGCTTTGAGGTCCTCGCGGCATGGGAGCATTCCGGCTGGTGTTTTATTATATTGTGTGACCCCCAAAAGTCACCTTGGTGTTCTCCTCTTCCTCATTGGTGCTTTTCTCCTGGTGTCCAGAGCCAAGGCCTTTTCACCAAGCTACTTCTCCAGTCCTTTTTATTTTGTATTTTAAAACAAGATCTGCTAAGTTGCCCAGGTTGGGCTCAGACTTTTAGTCCTCCTGCTTTGGCCACCCAGAGTGCTGGGACTATGGGCATGTGGTGCCGTGCCTTGCTTGTTTCAGTTTTTACTTTTTAATCAAATTAGCAAAATTCTCTTACTCAGTGAAAGTTGGTCTGTGCTAAGTAACCTGCTATGGCTCTGAAGTTCACACACAGTTTTAGTTTCTTCCCAAAACTTTACTTTCAGAACATCCATGCTGCTTGGAGTCTGTAAGAGCAACGTCAGGCCTTTGGTTTGTGTCACCCGGGGTCTGCCCGTGTTTTCTCAGCAGCCGCTGCTGAGCTCTCTGCAGACACAGTCTTTTACATCTGCTGACCTGCCCAGAGTGGTGAGAGGAGCCTGGTGGTTTTAGGGAAAGTCTCCAATTTTAAGGCAGACACGAATGCTCTGGTTGGCCATTGTTCCCCAGGAGCAGGCTAGGCACTTGGATGTCACAGCCAGGGAACTATGGGGGAATTTATCTGGCCCAGCAGTGGGTTGATTACGGGGTGATATTAAAGAGACATGTGGGGTATGCCTGGCAGTCAGGCCAGAGCTGTGTGGTTATCATGCCAGGTGAGGGTTCTTTCTTCTTTCCAGGATAAGAGCTTTTACTGCTTAGGATTATGATGAATGCCTTGACTGGTGGAAAAAGACCATCCTTTGCAGATGGCCAGAACATCATTTCATTTCATATTAATCCTATTGTGAAGAGTGAAGCTAACCAAACCATTAAGCCATTTCAGAAATACCCACATGTTCATGTGGGCCAAGAATCATGTGATGTGAAGGTGGCCCCCTGGCTTCCTAAACCTTGACCTTCTATGGCTTTACTCTGCACGCTGGCAGCGAGGGTCAGTACTTTTCAGCCAGAGTGTATTTTGAGCTCTAAGCTGAGGAAGGAGTTTGTTTCTGCAGATTGGCACCCGGCAGGCTGTCAGTCCTTTGCCTTTTTAAGAGCAAACTAAAAATAGCAACAAATGTGTTTAGCCAGGCCAGAGAGTCTCTGCTTGTAAATGCTGGTCACTTCATTTTTTTAATTCTTTCTCTTCTTTTTTTCCTATGGTAACCTGAAGTTGTGGTTCTTGAGTCTCCTCAGATTTTACTCAAGCAAAGGGAAGACTTCTGAGCTAGGAAAGCCACCAGGCCACTGTCTTGGTCACTTTTCTCTTGTTGCTGGGATAAAATACCCAATACCCAAAATGAAGGAAGGAAGGGTTTATTTAGCTCACAGTTAGTGGAAGTTTCAGTCCATACTGGCTCCAAGGTGGAGCGGCACCTGGCCAAGGGCAGCCAGTCATGGTAGGGGAAAACCCCAAAGAGCAGAGGGAGGGGCAGCGGCTGCGGCTGCAGCTGCTAGTGAGCCTCTTTCGCCTCCTTATAATGTAATGCATATTACCCACCCCAGGGCAGGTTTAGCACTCACACCCACAATCCTCACATTAGATCATGAATTAATTACGAACTCTAGAAGCCCCCCATGACTGCATGAGGCTTTGGGAGGATACCTAGACACAAACCATAACAGCCATGTTGGCCAGGCTTACAGGTAGAGGTGCAGTAGAAATACTGCTGCTTTATCAGGAAGCTGATAATTTGATCAGTTTTCAGTTTAGCATATGCCTTTTTTTTTTTTTTTTTTTTTTTTTTGTCTTTTTGAGACAGGGTCTCACTATGCAGTTCAGGTTGGCCTTAAGCTCACTTTGTAGCTCAGGCTGGTCTTGAACTCACAACAATCCTCCTGCCTCAGCTTCCCGAGTGCTGGGATTACAGGCATGCGCCACCACGCCCGGCAAATTTTTTTTTTTTTTTTTTTTTGGCAGAACCGGGGATTGAACTCAGGCTCTTGTACTTGCCAGGGAAGTACTTATTCCACTGAGCCATCTCCCCAGCCCCCATATGCCTCTTTTTAACACCCAGATTGGCCCTCCAGAAATAGAAGGGCCAGCTGGGCATAGGACTTTGTGCTGCTAGCCTCAGCACTACCTGCTACCCCTAGTGACACTCCAATGTGACGTTTGCAGGGTGCAGGAAGTAGCAGAGTGGAAGGCTGGTATTCCCAGGCACATATTTGTGTTTGGGCCTCAGTGAGCAGTTGAGTGGAGGCCTACCAGCCCACCACGTACGCACCCAAGAATCTGCTGTCCTGAAGCATCTTGAGAGTCAGTGCACACACTGTGATGAGTTGCTGGGATTAAGACTGCAGATAATAGTTCATTAATCGTATTGACTAGCAGAGTAGCTGGTGTATGTTAAACAGCGTTACTGAGTTTTTAGTCTCTAACAATTAAATCAACAAAATCTGGAAGTGATTTTTCTGGTGACAGTTGTGCAGAATGAAGCTGAAATGTAGTTCTGTTCTCCAAGGTAGGAAAGATATGCTGGATTTGGGGGCCCAAGACCCCACCCTTTCCTTGGCTTCTTAAAGTCTTGAAGCCTGGGCAAGATCTGTTTTACCTTGTGTTCTGCAGTAAGCAGGCCTCCATGTTAGTTTCCCCTTTGTCATTGTTATCTGAAGCAAAGATGACATTTAAAATGTAGTCTTCTTTCCAAAGGTCTGAACGTAAACAAGGAAATGTATTCAGGAACATCAACCCATCCTTGGGATGGAGCTTGATCCTATTCCACAAGGAGGAAGACAGGGACTCCAGCATTTGAGCCCCAGAAGGCACGATTGTTCCCTAGTTAGTGAGCTAGCTCCAGGGATGAGCCACTGAACTGGGGCTACTTTCTAAAGTGTTCATTATCTGCTGTGTATGGGATGCTATTCTTGGTGCTGGGGTTGCAGTGGTAACCAAGATGGAAGCCTTGCTCAGGAGAGCTGACGGGACGAGAACCTTCCTGGAAGGAGGCGTGGCCTTGGCCCTGGCCCTGGCCCTCTTGTGTCTTTCAGCAAGAGCCTCAGCTACGTGTTTGCACTGCCAGGCAAGAGTGTTAGAAGCTCTGTAATGGGTGTGCTGGGCTTCCCCGCCCCCCTTGCATTTGACCCCTCTGCCTGTTGCTCATCCCTTTTGACTGCTTCCTAGTGATGTGTCCCTTGGGGCTTCTCAGCTTTTTCCCCCAAAATGTGCTTTGAGTATGGGAGAGAAAATTCCCATCTTTAGAGTATGGGGAGATAAATCCAAAGTGTCTGCCCAGGGAGAAAATTTTATGTTTTACCTTTTTAAGAATTCTATTCCAGTTCAAAACATGGCCACTTGCAGCATGTCTTAGTATAAATGTAACATTTTTCCTATCAAAGTCTTGAGGCAGGCTGGTGCTCGGGGAGGTGTGTTTCTGTTTCTGGGGCTCCTGGACTGCTTTGCACACTCTAGAGCCCTGCCTAGGAAGTCCTGCCTTGGAGCCCTGCCTGGTGCCCAGGGACGTTTCCTCAGAGATTTACATCAGGTCAAAGAGCTTGGCTCCCAGTCTCCCATTCCTAGGACTGCCAGAACGTTCCTCTGCTCAGCCTGATGCTATCTCCCTGGCAGGGGCAGGTACTGAAACAATTGGTGCTATGTCCAGCCACTGCACGGGTCGTTGTCTTGATGTTTCCAAACTTATTCTGAGCCTTCCCTGCGGGCAACATTATGCTCAAGTCCCCCTTTTACAAGGGGGAAAACATTCCAGCCAAGGCCTCCAGCAGCATTGTAATGAACTCCATCCTTGGAAAGTTCTGGGGAGCACTTTCATGCCAGCCTCCTCCTTCTCTTTAAGCAGCTGCAGCTGTAGGGAGTAAAGTGGACCTGGAGAAAGCAGACCCTGGGCTTCGGCACAGGCCTGGCCCTGGTTCCTGCCAGCCAGCGCAGCTTTCCTGGAAGTGGCGGCCCTTTGTGATCCCAGCCTGTGGTTAAGGGCCCTGCCGCCTAGAGGTGTTGGCCCTGGCTTTTGTCAGGGGGGCAGCTAGTAAACCTTTTCAACCAGGAAGAAATGGTGAGTTGCTTAAAAGAGAAAGTGACCGTCCTAGGTGCCCTTACCTCCCTGCCCTCCCACGAGTATAGCCAGAAGTGATGGAAATTCCAGAGAGGCTGCTTTGCATAGGACAGTTACCCCTCGTCATCCACTGTAGAGGAGACACTTTGTGTCCATCTGTGGGAGAGATGCTTCTCAGTGAAGCATTCTGCCCAAGTATGAATAGTTTATCACTATTCTTTCAATAAATAAATCTAAACTTTTAGAAAAAGCTATGTATTTCATGAACTGAGTTCGTGAGACCAAATAACCAAAGGAAGATGTCGAGGCTGTGGGCTTGGTATTTAAGGTTGCACACACATGTATGTTTGTGTGTTTGTCCCTGGAAGCAGATACGCTTTCCAGGAGCCCAGAATGATTTGTCCACAAGTTCTAGAGCAGGAACTCCCAGGAGGTCTATAAATCTTCCCCCCTAGGGCCAGGGGTTCAGATGGGGTTACCTGTTGTCAGAACACAAAGTAGGTACTTTGCCCCATAGACAGAAGCAGCAGTAGGGGCTTCAGGACCTTGTGCAGGACACAAGTAGACACATGGTTGGAACCTGCTAATGTGACCTCAGTGCTCTTACTTACCTGAGGAATGATAAGAAACAGGAATACAAGCAGCTGGCTGCACAAAGCTGACTGACAGAGGGAGAAACTCAGCCATCTGACAAAGAGCTTCTTGCTGTCAGGAGTGATAGAGTCCAGAACTGAAACAAGCTTGGCTGGCTGGAGAGGCTCCTTCAGACACCACTGCTGCTCGGGGATGCTTTTTGTTGTTCCTGGACTGTGACCTGCCGTTTCCTGACTTCCTAATGAAATGGATCTCCTCCCTAGCTTGAGTCTTTTAAGGGATAAAGAGCAGTAAGTGACTGGGAGAACTGTGGCACATTTTTATACCAAAGATCCTTGGAAGTTGTACAATCAGAAAAGACAAGAAAGAAAATAATTGCTTTTCTTTAACTCAGCATATCCTCAGTTTACTTTCATAGGAAGCACTGTGGGAAGCATTGGTTTCCCAGAAAGGTCTGTAACTTGCACATCAGAGGAACTGGATTCTAGATTGTTTTGATTATGGCTCTAAGTGTGATGCTGGCTAGATTTTAATTTTTTTTTTATGGCACTTTGGTAAAAAAGAATTTTTTTTTCTTTTGCAAATAGAAAACTGCTTCAGAAACCTCTGTCCTTATTCCCTGGTCCTAGCTCCCTCACAAGGAAGGGAAAAGACAGATGGAAAGCAGGTCAGCATTGTGCACATACATCTTATAGCAGTCAAGAAGCCTGGGCAGCAGCTTGCCCTGGGCTGGGAGGTGTCCTGGGCCTCCAGCTGGGAGGTGAGGGCCTGCCTGATGTTGTCCCGTTCTCTCAGACTCTGAGAGCTTGGCGCTAGAACATCACCATAGATGTCTTTCTGTGGAGGTCCTCCAAGATCCTCTTTTGCTGGCAGAAAAGGCATCGATTTCTCAGCCCTTTACTGTGCTGCTGCTGTGGTAAATATGTATAGGGGATAAAGTAGGTGGGCGCTTCTAGCCCAGACTGCCTGCACCATGCTAGCAAGAAGAGAGGGGCTGACTGGCAGGGTGCTTCCCCTCTCGTGGTACCTGGGTCATAAGATGGGGTGGTGAAACTGGATTCATGGCACATCAAGTGCTACCAGGTGCAGTTGCTTTCATCACTTTACTTGCTCTATGGGCCCTGTTTGCTCACCCGGGGTCCCACCAGCCTGACAATGTGCCCTGATGCCCAGCCGGGTGTGGGCTTTTCTTCATAGGAGAGAGAGCACAGTCCCAGCCCACCACCGGGCAGAGAGTGGCGGTAAAATTCAGTTTGTACATGGGAGAAGGCCTTCCAAGTGGTCATAAAAGCCATCTACCCTCATGTTGCCTGAACTGTACAAGTCAAGATTCCCAAATCAGAAACTGTCCTCCGTCTCAGAGCAAATTGAGATGCCGAGGTCAGAGTGGGGCCATGATCCACTAGTTTTCTCTCCACAGAGGCCAAGACAGTCTCATACCATGACTCTTAGTCTGCCTGCCTGCTGGGCTCCTGGGGGCCTGTGTGTTTTCCGCTGCTCGTCCTGATCGTGGGGCAGGCACTTTTTTCCCTGCTTCAGTTCCCTGACAGGACCTTGTTCTATCATTGCTCAGGGGAGAGGCTGGGGGTGAGCTACACAATGTGAGTGGGGGAAACAGATTGATCCCCATATCCCAGGATGAGCCAGGTGACAGTGTGGACTCACAGGTCATTTGACCTTCTTGCCTTCACCCCAGCCATTTAGTTGCAGCAGGCCACCTGTGACATCCAGATCCTCAGGGCCTGCTCTCCATGGTGCCCCGCCTCCTGCTTCTCACCTTCTGCAGTTTACCCTCCTCTACCTTCCCAGAACCACTGATCTTTTACTCCCTACTTCTGAATGTCTTTTCTCCTTGAATTCATATCTCTGATCTTCCCCATCCCCCACATGGCTGTATAGTCAGACAGCTGCTCCTCAAGTCCACTTGTATGGGTCTGTCACAGTTGCTTATTGATCCTCTGTTTATGGCTGTTTTCCCTGTCCACACCTATAGGCCACTAGAGCATACCTGCTCATAGCTGTTCATGATCCCTAGTGGAGTAGCTTCCTGTGGCCAAGGATTAAGAGCAAGGCTCATAGCACAGTGCTGGCTTGGCTTTTTTTTTTTTTTTTTTTTTTTTTTCCTGAACTTGTTTTGACACAGGATCTCACAATGTCATTCAGGCTGGCCATGAACTCCAACGTATCCCAGGTTGGCCTCAAACTTGCAGTGACCCTCCTGAGATTACAGCCATTACACACTTCTTGGAAACAGATTGGTTATTTAATGGTACTCCACCGCCACTACCCCTTTGTTTGCCAAACTAAAGTAGCCTATTTTAACATCCTCAAGAACTCTGTCAAATTCTTGGTTAAGTGTAGCTAGACGGCTAGCCTGAGTGTGGGTGTCAGGAGTTTCCATTTAGGAGCACTGGGGTAGAAGATGGTTAGGTTCCTTCACATTGGAAGGCCCACTCGGGCTCAGCTCCCTGCACCCCTTACCTGTGTGACCTGTGAGCCTCGGTTTCCTTGCTCATGAGATGAATGTGCTGACTACGACCTCAAGAACTGGTAGTCATGAGTGTAAAGTTGCTGGGTAGCACTTGGGTGCAGCCATCCACGTAGGTCCTGAGGTTACATCAGACTTGCACAGTATCCTGATGGATTCCTGCTTCTTTACTAGATAACCATTGTGTGCCAAGTACGGTTCTAGATTGCCTATATATTTAGTTTGCTTCAGCTACACACCACAGAAGTAGTCGTCTTCATGTCACAGGTGAGGAAACAAGCTTCATAGTCAGTCACAGACTCTCAACTAATTGCTAAGGAGTGTAGTCAGGATCATCCCAGCCTGTGTCACTCTGCAGCCTGTCCTCCTGCCACACTGCCCAGAGTTGCTCCAGGAATTGCTTCTTCCTCGTCACTGCAGGTCACCAGCAGATGGCTGGCTCTGAATGCAGGTATCTTCACAATGATTAACTCCAAGAAGCTGTTCAGTCTTTGTAGAGTAATTGCTCCCTTTCCACATGCAAGGGTATCCTGTGCTGGCCTTTGTTGTTCAGGGTGAAGTGCTGTTGAACATAGACACAGCCATGGTTATGACACTAGGACCCCAAAATCAGGTGCCACCACCAAGCAACAGTGCTGTCCCTGGGGTGGAGGGCTCCTGTATACCCCGAGGCTTTGTGCTGTTTATGGAAGGGTTTTTCTGAGCTTTGGGAAAAGGTGCGGGACACAGGCTGAAGAGTGGCCCCATCCTCCGCCTTTGGGGTCATTGACCTTCATCGGGCCGTACACTTGAGGCCCTCATCAGGCAACTGTTACCTTGGCACATGTGCGGCTGCCTTCCTTGGCCTACTGAGCTCACAATTAAGGCTCATTAGAGACCCTGTCAGTCACAACACTCAGAGTCTGCTGGCGAGAGGCCTCTGGGTACCGCCTTGGCAGGGGCTGTCCACCCCAAGCCCCTCACCCCACCCCCATTAGTCTCCTTGTAAATGACTGACTCGCGAATTCTGGGCGCTTTGTGTGCTAGAGAAGTGTGAGCGGCTCTTGTCAGGCTCCAGACTGCCGGGTCCTGGTGGGCCCATTACCTTTTATGTAATTGAAACCTTCAAGCTAAGACTGGAGGAATTGAAGTTACAGATGGTGGCGGTAGGAGTTTTGTCAGTTGGAGGCTTTGAGTAAGTATCTGACAGCAGGCCACTCCAAGGAGAGGTCTCGAGCCAAATACAGAAGAGATTTAATTATTGCTAATCTCCCTCACCTTGCTTTCTGGGCTGTATTGGGACACTTAATTACTATTGACTGGAAGCTAAAATAACACTACTGCTCCAGAACAAAACTCTTTTCGGAGACCTGCCCCAGGCTGGAAATGATTATCCTTCAAACAAGTAGTCTCTTTGCTGTGTGTGTTGAATGTAAGTGGGGAAGAGGGATGCAGAACAGGCGTTCTAAATTGGCTTGTACTTCACCTGCTTTTTTGTGTCACCTTCACCGACTTTCCTATTTCAGAATGGTGCTTCTTAGGGGCAGCTGCCTCTAAATTGAGTCCCTCAAAGAGGTTGGCTTAAAACACTTCCTGTTAATTGTGTGCTGTAATTTTGCATTCTGGGCACCTAAACCCCTGTGGAAGGCAGTAATAAACGCTTATCTATAGCCCAGGATCCTAACTTAGTGCTCAGCCGCAGATGGACCTTACATGGATATAATTGAAGAGCCAATAAGCCCACCACCCCATAGTCTAAGAGGATGGGACTCCATGCCAGACTTTCCAGGCTGAGTAACCTGCAATCAAGGGATGGAGGGACACAGATCCCAACTGGAACTAAGCTGTGATGTGGGAGACATCAGCCCCAGTAGGTGGTAGTTCATGCATGGAAAGGCATTGAATTATGAGTAGTTCAGGCCTGGGTATACCCTAAATAGCTAGGTGATCCTGAGCAGCCGTCGTGGCCCTTGGTTCAGTTTCCTCGCCTACCTTGTTCTCAAGGGCGACAGCTGTGACCATTGCAGGAAGCCATATGGAAAAGAGTTTCTTGGATTGCTGCATGCAGAAAGGTGCTGTGGTGACAAGAAAGAGGTGACAGTGAACTTGCCTTAAGATTATTGTCACCTGAGTGAGTGAAAGAAAATTGGCAACAAGGGCAGCATGGGCCCTTTGCCTTTCTCAGTACCAGGCAGCTCGCCTGCCATCAGAGAGGCCCAGTGTTTCTCTGGCTGGAGGGGGGTAAGCACTTCTTCTAGCCAGGAGGCAGGCAGCGAGCACGCTCTGCCCGACCATGAAGAGGCCCTTGTGCTGTTAGCCTGGTACTTTGCTCTTGGTCTTGACACTGCAGATACCAAGAAAGGTATGTGATGTGGAAGAGCTGCTGCCAGGAGTCCAGGAGAAAAGGAGCTGGGCCAGGGAGATTGTATGCCCAAGTGGTCACCCATCCATCCCTGCTTCCCACCGCTGCTACCTCACCCTGGCTGACTAGAGTCTTAGGACAGCTTCTCACCTGCCCCAGCCAAGTCTGCAACCAGAGTAGAGTCTCAGAAGTGTGCTTCTGATCCTGCCTGTCCATTGAGACTGCAAACTGTCATGTGTCATCAGGGTCAAATCCAGAGAAGATACCTGGGAGTAAGAGCCATCGATGTACCCTGTCTCCCTCTCTGTGACCCCTGGCAGACCCCATAGCCTCTGCCCAGCGTGGTTGGACCTTTGTACATGCTGTCCTCTTCACCAGAACATGCCTCCACGCTAGCCCCTCATCTTCTGTACCTCTCCTGGGCCCCCTCCTGTGTCTCCCACAGCTGTAGCACTCACATGCACACTAAACTTGCTGAAGACAGGGGTTGAGTGTGTTCCATCCACCTTTGTATTCCCAGTGTCAAACACATAGGAAAGCTCAGAAAGCCCCTGCTCAGGTCCTTTCTGAGTGCTAGACCCATGTGAGCTGAAACACCAGGGATGGAGCACCTGGTAGTGTGCGTGTCTTTAAGGATTTCATTCATGGGAGACAGACACCCCGGTGGACACATACCGCAATTCTGGTGGAGAAAAACCCTGAGTCTAGTAAGCATTAGGCCTTGATTCAGCCTCATGCATCCCTGGCCATCAGCAGGTGGGGGACACTCTCTCCTGCTAAGGTCAGACTTCCCAGGGACAGAGCGTGTCTGTCTGTAGCTGAATGGGAACTTGTGAGCCCCTTACTTCATGCCTGGCCCTGGGAAAGCCCACACCCTTCCCCACTGGAGCTTGTTGAAAACAAGTGCCCAGGACCAAGGCCTTTCGCCTGGCCCATAGGTGCTTGCTTAGGGCCTGTGGTCATCTTACCATCTCGGTGTGGGAAATGAAACCTGAAGAGCCCTCTCCCTAAACTTCCTAGGTTTGGATTGAGAAGGGTAGACCTTTGTTCTTGACCTTGCTATCCTTATAGTTTAAGATTTGGTAATGTTCCTCATAGCTGCAAGGGTATCCTCAAAAATACAGTTAGAGTACCTGCTTAAAGAACACACCTCCCAAATTGCATTAAACTTTGTGACACCCCAGAAAGAAAAGGATTAGAAGGGAATCAGCCACTAAGACAAAGCCACTCTGCTTCTGCTGGCTGGGAGTCAGATGAGCAGCTGTCTCCCTTTGTGGAAGAGGGTGAGATCCCCTTCCAAATGCTGGTGCAGATCACTGCCCACATGCGAGGTACTGAGGTATTGTTGCAAGTAATTGTGGAGTGTCTTTGTAATGCATATGTGCAAATACAGTTCAGCACCTAGATGGGGGGGGTGGCTTCTAAAACTTGGCAGAGCTTTCCTGTGTGCCTTGGAAACACCCAGTGCATCCAGGCCAGCAGTCCTCTTTTGCTGCTTTTGCCGAGCTCTGTTGTGTTGCAGTCCCGGGGGGGTGAACCTAGGGCCTTGCACATGCTGGGCAAATGCTCTCCCCTGCTCAGTCCCAGCCTCCGGGCTACTTTGAAGGTGTCACCTGGGACTGCTGAAAAGGTGGCAGGGGGCACAGGACAAGGCTTCTTAGGCTTCTTCTTGCCCAGATCCTCTTAGCAGGACCCAGCTTGTTGACTGCTCTGTTGGTTTCCACATTCTTTCCATTCCAAAGATTGCCTATGCTTTGCTTGCTTCACAAGTCTTTCCCCAATTAAAGGGCTTTCCAGCTGTGTGTGCAGCTCTTCTGCCTCCAGTGTGAGTCCTTCTGTGTTTGTATTTAAAATTCCTTCTTTCCAAAATGTTTGTCACTCAGCAAGTCTCCTCAAAAGTCCCTACTTTTGTTTGGAGCAAAGTTCCCCTCCACCCCCACTTGGGGGTTTTTATTCTGTTTATGTACAATAAATTTAAGTTCTGGAATCATTTGTGAAAATGCTCTGGTTTTCTTCATTTTTTAAAAATCTGACCACATATTGGAAAGTGCTAAGGAGTGTCCCAGCTGTAGTACCTGACACTTAAAGAGCCTGCAAGTGGGTGAGGAACCAGGCTGCCCTTCTGGGGTTGAAATGAGCAAAAGAGGTTGGCGCCTGTGTATCCTCTGAGCTCAGAGAGGGCTTGGGGAAGGGATGTGGAACAGAAGGGCGAGGATGTGGAGTAGGAGGCTGTGCTGTCCAAAGGCGAAAGAGATATTTGGTTCTTGTCACCTGCAACTGAGAGCCTTTTTTTTTTAATTCCACCAGCATTGCACAAAGCCCTGTCCCTGGCCTTGCTGCCATAGAATTTTCTAATATGAGGTCAGTCCACTTGCTTCTGCCCAGGAGCTTTTTGTAAAGCCATGGCTGGTGGAAAATCGGAGGACGGTGTTCAGAGCACTTCTGTGAGGAGGGGCTGATGAATGATCCTTTCAGTAAGATCCTGCCTTCTGGATGATGAAAAATGTGAGATACGAATGAAATAAAGAGAGCTTCCACTTCCCTGAGGACCAGAGCTGAGCATGTCCTCCCCACAGGCCGCTAGCTCTTCATCATCTCCCAGCTGGCAGGCCCTGTGGCTGGTGAGGAGCACTTGAGCCACTCTGCACACTCCCTTCGCAAACAGGTTGCAGATGCTTGAGAAGAATGTGGAAGCAACTAGACAGGAGTGTGGCCCCCAGAGCCCTGGGAGCCTACGTGTCCCAAGGAATTTCAAGTCGGGCTCTCTGGTCGGCCCAGGGTTTCTGATGTCCTTTGAAGGGTTATGTGCCAGCTGCTGGTGGCTGGGTATCAGCTGCATGAATGGGTCTTTCAAATTGATTAAGACCCATAACAATGGCAGTGGTGAAAATGGACTCTCTTTAGAAATAGCAGGCTGGGTGAGGGGAAACAGGGTAGGGGAAAGTGAAGAGTTCTGTCCTGGGGAAGACAGGGGGAGAAGGAGGAGGAGCTTTGGGTTCTGTGCACATAGAAACATTCCTAAAAGTTATTAATGGAGTTAAGAGAGGAAGTAGACGCCATCTGAGCCTTTCCCTTCCTCCCTATAGTCCAGATAATCCACTTGCACTGCCTGTGTTGATGTCTTCCGCCATGGGCCAGAGGCCAGGCCAGGCCAGGTGTGGGTCAGTTTGTGCTTCAGAATGCATTATTCATTAAAGCTTTTATTTCAGTAAGAGTGTCACAAGGCTTCGATTAACTCTTAAGCTCTGTCCTGGGTGATTGTAGGGTTAGCCAAGGAAAGCCACTAAATCTTGACCAAGATCCTAGAACTAAATTCTTATTTCTTAGGTTAGTGGAGCTTTTCTCTTTTCTTTTCAGACATAGCTGTAGAACTTGAGTAAGCCAGAGGTGGAACTGGTGGCCCAAGTGGTCAGGCCTCACCTTGAATCAACTGTGCTACACTGATTTATTTCAGTACAGGGCAATCTCGGATTGTGAGGGCAGTCAGATAGCCAAAACCAAGAACAAAGAGGAAGGTGACACTGCTGTGGCCTCTTCCACTAACCTAGCCTGGGCCACGTGGCACACTCCTACCTACCCCTGCCTTGAACCTCCAGTGCACTGTGTGCATTGTGCTGTCTTGGATCCAAGCAGTTCTCTGCCTGGAGTAGCCTTCTGTTTTATGTCTTGATGACCTTTTTTCTCTTAATTAGCAGCCTCATGGAGCTTACCACTTTAAAATGTGCTGTCCAGGGGATTTGCATGTCTTTGAGCATGGGTGGGAGCTCCTGTAAGAGCTCTCTGGTCCCCTGCTCTCTCCCCCTCTAAAGCAGCTCCCCACGCTGTCCCCTTTCCACCTCCCTTGTGCCCACCACGTCCTCTGTCCAGAGACTGCATGCCTCATTGATGCTCATTTGTGCCTTCGTTCCTCTTAAACTTTGAGTCCCTTGGGAGCAGGAGCCTAGACTGTGTGCTTAATCCCTAATAAATTGAGGTGAATTTTATCTGGGGTCACAGAGTTTTTATTTTGTAATAAACCAAGCTGAAGATGAGATCGGGCGCGTTCAGGGTGGTTTGGCCGTAGACGAACAAAGCTGAAGAAACAGAGAAGCGCTTGATGGTGGGAGACCCAGCCAACAGAAACACATCAGTTGCTCCTGAGTGGATCTGATCTTATCCATAGTAGGGAGAATTACAGGTTATTTGTCCATGTGTGGTCATTTCTGTGGATGACTCAGTAAAATTACAGCAGGACCCACAAAGACACTCATCCAGTGGAAGGAGTCCAGTATGAAATGCTGTGGCCAGCAGGATGCTTTATGAAGGGGGCAAAAAAAATAGCTGACCTATGCTAAGTATACCTCAATGCCAGCCTCATGCCCCTCTCAAGACCCACGCAGGCCCACCCATAAACATAGCAGTGAGTCCCCTGGAACAGAAACCAGAGTCTTCTAGAAATCTGGTAAACTGCTGGGGCTACTTAGAAGCTGGTGGTCTCTAGGCTGTTGGGAGAATACGTGGTGGAAGGAACCAGGATCCTGACACCAGCTGAATGCCTCTCTGGCTCTGAGCTCATGATCCTCTTCTGCTGCCTGTCAGAGTCACCCAATTCCTGGGTCTGGCAGGGTCCCCAAGCGGCAGACATGGCTGCAGGTAGCACTGACTCCAGAAGCTGTCTTCTCCCTTAACCTGGAGTCTGTGCAAAGCCTGTCGACCTCAGGGTGTCTTGCGAAGTTTCATAATCAGAAAAAAACCCTGCCTTGCACTTCCGTGATGTCACATCTTTCCGGTCGCCTGTTTGTGCTGAGCAGACCTCAGCATTTTTGGGGCTCCTCTCCAGTGTTAGCATGTGAACGACTGCCAATGTGAGTCTGTCCCCAGAGCCCGCCCAAATGAGGGTAAGGAACAGTCATGCCTCCCTGTGCCAAGCTTTGCCCTCTTTCTTGGTTTGTTCTGGAAAGTTGGGGCATGGTAGGGTGATGTACTGGGGATTGCGCGAAATCCCCAGAGCCATTTTTTATTTTGAGACAAGGTCTTACTGAAGTGTCTAGACTGAGTTTGAATTTTAATCCTCCCATCAGCTTCCAAGAGTGCTGTGAATATAGGCGTGTGCCACCACGCCAACTCTTGCCATACATGTCTGCTGCTGGCTTCTCCTACGGTGGCATGTGTCTTCTTCAAAGATGTCCCTGCTGGAACATGTATGGATTTCCAGGGCAGCCCATTCATGGCTCCACTAGCAGCTTTCATCCTAAACTTGGCGCACACACGTTTGTGAAGCCAGGTCTTTCCCTTGCTTCCCAGTGATGAAGAATCAGACTGGTTTCCACCGCCTGCCCAGCAGGGGTTGCTCAGCAGATTTCTGAGCAGTTCGGTTCACACTGACCTCACTGTGCTGGTCCTCCCTGTCTCCATGTATTGGTGACTCTGAACTGACATGGTTTTGCCCTAAGGTGACTTGCCAGGCATGAGGCTGGAGGCTGCAGCAGCCTAGTGGCTGGGAACTCTAGTCCTGGGAGCATTCTACCACCTCCTAACTGAGCTTAGCCAAATTACTTACCCTCTCTGTGCCTCATTTGCTTCACCTGTAAATAATAATTTGGGATTTGATACTACGGCCTCCTCCGGGGCTGTTGTGACGATGCAATGAGAAAATATGTTGCCTGAGAGAGCCTTCAGCCTGCTGTGTGGTCTCTGCTGCTGTCCTTTCCAGTTATGGCTTCCCCAGTGCGGAGCGTGGAGGGTCTCCAGTGTGCGATTACCCTGCTCTGGAGAGCGCCTGCCACACATGAGCTGAGTCTGCATATTTTTGCCTGCTCTTTTCCCCAAAAAGATGTGGGCTGACTCAGAAGCTCACAGCTGATATCATGTGGTATGAAGAAGGCAGGAGGTCTGAGGGACACCCGGAGGACAGGGCAGCTGCTTCTGTGCTGATCTCACTCCCACGGGGCAATCTGCTATCCTATAGGTACACTAGCAGACCTTGGTCTAGGAGGAGCCTGCTGTGGCATGAGGGCCTGAGGGGCAGGGCCGGGCCACACCCTCTGGGTGCTTGGAGGAATGGTGCCCATGCAGAGATCGTTGGTTGGTCTCTCCCTCACAGTCCTTCTGCTGGAGAGGCACCAAGAAATTTTCTAGGAGTTTGCTTCTCATGAAAGCAGACGTGTACTTTCAAAGGTCAGAGCTCAGCTGGTGTCTGTAATTCCAGCGCTCTGGGAGGGTAAGGCAGGAATGTCTCAATGCAAGCCTAGGCCAGACAGTTTAGCAGGTTAGTTGGGGATGCAGCTCAATTAAAGGCCCTGGGTTCTTTCAATCTGCAGTACCATACACACACACCAGAACACAAGACCAGCAGTGAACTAGTTTTATGGAGCTCAGTACCACTTGTCTGCTCAGAAAACACTGCCAGAATTGTACCAGACATGAGGTGGTCCTGCCACTGCATCCTGCCCTGAGGAGGGACCCTGGCATCACCAGCTAGTGCAGCCAGCTGGAGAGGCCTTCCACGTGGGAGGCTTCAGGAAGATGTGTGCAAGAGGCAGAGTGGCCCATTAGTCCTGGAAGGCCACTCCTGGGACAGGGGACAAATTGTCTGGGCAGCCTGTCCAAGAAGCTGAAGGACTGAGTAGTGGGAGCCTTCCTGCGGCCGTAGGTGGTCCTCAGCGTAAAGTCCAAGGTAACTCCCACCACATGAGTTCCCCGCTTTGGTGACTGGCATGTGCTGTCTGTTGCATTCCACCCTCCTTAGGAGGTGTGGGGAGATTGAGGGTCCTTGCCTAGAAGGCTCAGCGAGACCCTGGCTCAGAACAAGGGGCATCACTCGGTGGTAGAGCTCCCTTGGGCTCAACTCCAGTACCGCCAGCAGAACAGACAGGCAGCAGAGAGGCCCTGGTGGAGATAATGGGATGGGCCATGGCCAGGAAATAGTTAATTTAATTAGGCTGCAAGTGCCTGGTTCACCCCCTAGGGAAGCTTAGGGTTACATGTGGACAACAGGAGCCTTGTGTGTGCCTGTGGGTGACTCAAATATAGTGATTTTAATTTCTCCTCTCAATTTGTGCTCTCTTTGTTCTGTCCCTTCTCGACCCTTCCTTTAGAAAACCATTCTGGCCTCTTACTCTCTGCTTTGAGCCTCCGAAAGATGAAGTTTTTGAGTCTTAGTATGAAGGCTGAAACCAAGCCCAGGAGCTCTGCCTTTGTTTATTATTTATCCCAGGGCTGGCTTAGAGGCACCTGCTGGAGAAAAGGGCCCAGGAGAGGGGACCTACTATTAATATGTACAAAGCTCACTTTTAATCAAAGAAGCATTTGTTGGCCAAAAATGGTTTCTCCACATTAGCCAGTGTCATCTGTGCTGGGCCGTTGGTTACCGGAAGGCCAGCACATACTGCACCCGCAGGAAAAGGCCACCCTGCCAGGCTCTCACAGGCTGTGCTTGTGACGTTGAATGTGGCTTCCTAATGCTTTATGTATACACTTAGCAATATCCTAACGGTGTACCTTCAGGTTGCAACCTTCACATAAAGACTCCAGCCCATACTCACATTTATAGCATATGACGCTATACCAACTGCCCAGGGTGAATGTAATCAGTATGTACTGCAAACGTATACTAATACATTTCTTTTTAATTTTAAAATAAAATAAAATGGGTACTGAGAGCCCAGTGGTTGCTTAAGGAGAAGAGAACCTAGGTCTGAAGGATCTGGGGTGGCACCCCTTCCGCTGTGGTGCTAGTGTACAGTCCTTAGAAGGTCAGGGACCTGTTTCTTCCCAGGCTCCGACTGTCTGCTCTGGCCAGAACCCCGGATGGGGAGACTTTGGTCCCTAAGGTCCCATGGTGCACACATGCACATATGGTCTCCCGAGGTTCCTTTCCTTTTTGCCCCGTGAAGCCGCCTGGGGTATGAGCAAGCCTGCCCTTTGCAAGAACTGGTTGAGAAGTTAGGAAGTGAGGTTTTCATCCCCTCACAGCCCTCAGCCTGAGAGCTGGGCATGATCCGTCCAGCCAGCATGGGTGCTGAACTCCTTGGTTTGTGAGCTGTCTGGAAGCACCATGCTCTGAGGCCAGGGATTTGCTCTGCTTACTCAAGTGCCTCATCTCCTGAGTGGCTCAGAGTACCGGCTGCTTCCCAACTCTGAACAAATTTTGATGGCTGTGGGGCACAGGGAGGGTGAAAAGAGTAAGGCCTCTGCCCAAAATCACCTTCTTGTTTGGTGGGCAGAGACCTTCAGGAAAACTGGTCAAGACCAGGATAGGAAGCTCTGCTTCCTCTGCCTAGGGTTTCTCCTGGCAGATAGGTTCTGTGACAAAATACCCTTGGGGAGTTCATGAGAGGGCTTGCATCTCCATGCTTATAATGACATTGGGTGCTGCAGGCCTGGCTCTTCTTGACATATGTCCATCCTCTTGTAGTTCAATGGTGTGAATGTGCTACCTATTATGAATAAATTACAACTTCTAGGAGAAGTAGGCCAGGGATTCCCTCACACGTGGAACAGCCCATGCTTGCCTAAGAGACCTCATGCCGGTTTTGCTCCACCCGAGAGCTGCTCCTTTCTTCCCCTTCAGTAGCTGCTCATCTCATGCCACCTCCTGGCCCACTGGCGCCCCTACTCTCGTGGTCCTGAGTCACTCCCTGCCCTACTAGGCCTGACCATGCCCCCGCGTTCCCTTCTGAACCATGGCAGTCACAGTGGCTGTGTGTGTCCCCTGTGGGGTCAAATCCTGGCCCCTTACATAGGTGTTGCTGCAGACTTGCATTATTTCACGACTGGAATGAGTTTTTCTTCGGTACAGGTATTTGAACCCTGGTACCCAGATTTAGAAAGGGCATACTTGGCCAGGTGAGAACAGACCAGGGCTTGAACCTGTGTTTGATTTCACTCTGTATTACATTTCCAACACTGGTGTATGTGCGGCTAGAAACGCTGGGTTTACTTTTTTCTTTTAAAAAAAATGCGAAGTTTAGGGGTTTGGACAGATTGTAAACAGAGCCCTCTGCTGGCTGTCAGGCGCTCTGTATCCCGGAGCAGTCTGTTCCCGTGGCAAGAAGCGGGCCAGCCAAGCTCTTCAAAGCCATGATTTTCACCAGCGTTACTCATCTGAGCTTGCGCTTGAGTGAGCACGGTCTGTTTTCGATTCTTATCTCTCTGGTGGCGGGCTCTCGGCCAAGAGGGAGATCAAAAGATGGAATGTGTTCATTTGGCCATTTGGAAAAAAAAAAAACGCAAGGTCCAAGGGTACACTTCTTAGAGACGAGGGCACTGAGGACTAGTTATCCATGCAGTTGTACTGAACTGGTTCTTGGGCTTTTGTGAGAGGTTCATCTCAAGTTTCTTTTTCTGGTTAAACAGTTTTTTTCAACATTAATAACTAATGGAGAAGAGGAAGAGGAAAAGTGGAACCATATGGCAGCACAAACACAGACCGTACTTGTGCCGGAAACTTCTGATTTGTATCTCCTTTCATGTAATCAGCTGTTGGGTTAGATTGTAGACAAGAATTCAGTTTAGGCAAAAGCAAAATGTGACTTAAAAAAAAAAAAACAAACCTAAGCATGTTGTCTATCGCATATCCTCCTTTAGACTTTGGCTAGCAGCTGTGTATCTCTGCAGCTCATTTCTTTTAGGCCGTTTCCTCCTTTTTCAAAAATGAGGATTTCCTGTTGAGCTGAGGATGCAAAGAGGTGATGCAGGTAGACTTAGTAGCAAAACACCAGGCACTCATCTTTATCTTCATTGTTATTGAACTGCAGTCTCTGGACATTGCCTCACCTGGGCTACCCATAGGTCCAAGCAGCCCTTTGCTGAGCCAGGGCACCTGGATAAATGCAGTCACTTTGTTTTGCTTTGCTTTGTTTTGTCTTGTTTAGGTAGGGTCTGTCTGCATAGTCCAGGGTGGCCTTGAACTCACTGTGCAGTCCAGAGCAGCCTCTAACTTGAAGTGATCTGTGTGCCTCAGCCTTCTGAGGGCTGGGATTATAGATACATGCCACCATGCCTGGCGGATTACAGTTTTCTTTTTTTAAAAAAAAAAAAAATTCCTGCTGGAATTTGTCTTAGTCACTTTTTATTGCTAAGACCCAGTCACAACCTAAAGGAAGAAAGGTTTATTTTGACTCAGAACTTGTAGAGGCTGCAGTCCATAATGGGCCCACTCAAAGGCAGGGTGGCATGACAGAAGTTCTGGGCAGAGAAAAGCTGCCAGCCTCATGGCATCCCAGAAGCAGAGAGCATGGAGGGAAGAACTGGGGAGGGAGATAAGCCCTTCTAGAGTCTCTTCCACCAGACCCTACCTCCTATTAACAAGTCAGCTAGAATCCCCATAATCTAGTCACCTTCTAAAAGCCCCACTCATGGGCACACCAGACGTGGGAGGTCATCCAGATAGAACCATAATATTCCTTCCACCCCCAGCCTCCAAAAAACTCATAACTGTCTCTGTATGCAAAACGCATTTAGTCAAGAGTCACTAGAGTTTTAGTACATAGCTCCAGCATTGCTCAAAAGTCCAGGTCCAAGCCTCCTCTGAGACTCAAGGCAAACTCTCTGCTGTGAAGCCCTGTACAAATCAAAAAGAAAGGTAAGCACTGCCAGCATACAAAGCACAGGGTAAATATTCCCATTTCAGAAGAGAAGAATTGGAGCATTGAAATAAATTGAACCAAAGTAAGACAAATCCAGCAGGGCAATGAAATGCTGTTACTCCCTGTCCAGCACCTGGGGTGAGTTGTGGCCAGAGATGTGGACTTCAGGAGACATCGGTAGCCTTACCAGTAGGGCTGGCCCCTACTGCTTCTCTCCTGGGCTGGGCTTGTTTGCTCCTTGTAGCTTTCCTCAGATATCCATTTTCCTAGCATCTCCAGCTTCCTGAGACCTTCTCCATACTTTCAACTTTACTCCCATAGCTTCATGCACTGCCTCCCGCTCAAGGGCACACTGACTCCCTGGTCTTCTCTGTTTTGTTTGTTTTTGGCAGAACGGGGGATTGAACTCAGGCCCTTGTACTTGCCAGACAAGTGCTTATTGTACTGAGCCATCTCCCCCTCCCACCCCTCGGCCTCCTGAAATCTGAATGAAAGCCCTGCTGACCCCACAGCCTTTGACATTCTGTGTGCCCAGTGCCATGTGGATGACCCCAAGTTCTTTCACCAGCTCGAGCAGTAGCCACACCCTCTTGGGCCATGGCTCCAGAGGAGAGGCTTTTGTGTCTGGATGGCTGAGCGCTGTGAACTGAATCCAGGAAACACTCTCCGGGTTGCTCTTCTGGAGTAGTGTCCTGGGTTCTCTTTGTAGAGCAAAGCAATTTTGATCCTTCAAAATACGGCGTCTTTCTGATTTCTGACATCCTTGTTCCATTCTCCTGACCCAAAGTACTTGGTTCTTTTTAGTGTTGCTCTTTTAAGCACCCAAGCTGTCCTTTGCTCCATCTTGTAGCTGCTTTCTTCCTGGAAAAACCATGAACTTTTAAAATGGGCTTTTTGCTCTTGATTTTCAGTATAAATCTTATCTGCGGGGCCAGGGAGATGGCTTAGTAGAATAAGTGCTTCCCTGGCAAGCCCAAGGGCCTGAGTTCAATCCCTGGTTCCACAAAAAAAAAAAGTCTCATCTGAACATGCCCAACCATATGTGCCACGGCCCTGTTAGGTGCCTTGACATGTCCTCGGCCAGATAAATTAATCTCCATCTCTCACTAAGTCTCGAGATACGAGCAGACTTTTCTGCTAGAAGGTAATGTGTGATCTTTAGTCCCATAGCTGTGAAGTACTAGTTTCCAGCTGACCCCTCCTGAGCTTGGTCATTATTGGCTGTCTTTAGATCCAGTCTGGTCTTCTGAGCTCCACTTTTTTTTTTTTTTTTTTTTTTTGCAGTACCTGGGATCAAACTTGGGACCTTGTGCTTGCCAGGGAGAAGCTTATGCTGCTGAGCCGTATCCCCGGCACCCCAACTTACTTAGTACCAAAACCTGCCCGAGTCATTTTTTGTCTCTGAGATCATATAACCAACATCTACAACTTAAAGGAAGAAAAATTTCTTTTGGCTTGGAATTTGAATTTGTAGACGTTTCAGTCCATAGTCTGCCATCTGTAAGGCAGAATGGCGTGGTGGGAGGGTATGGGCAGAGGGTAGCTTTTGAGCTCATGGCATCCAGGAAGCAAAGAGAGTGAAGGGAAGAGCTAGGGAGGGAGATAAATCCATTCAGGCCATGCCCCCTTGCCCACCTCCTAATAGCAAGTCAGCTCTCTGCCCCCATGAGCAGTCACCCTCCAGAAGCCCTGCCTGTGGGCTTGGGAGGCTTTGGGGGACATCCAAGTATAGACCACAACACAGAACTCAGGGCATGCCAGGCAAGTTCCTTACAGCTGAGCTTTACCCCAGCCCTGGCCTCGTTCTGAAAGTGTCATCTGAGACAATGCTAATACTGTCCTAATATCACCCTTAATATCTGTATTTTGGTGGGATTTTTTAATTAATTGTTTTTTTTCCTTCTTTGTTACTTTCTTTCCCTTCTCCCAGGCCCAGTTCACCCTATGATTTCTTTCCAGTGAGCCAGGAGGAGGCTCAAGGGTGGGGAGGAGGCCATGATGGTTCCTGTTGACTATGATATTGCAGTGTTCCCCTGTGACGTTAAAGACATTGGCAGAAGCCTGAGTCTCCTCACTGGAAGACAGCAGGCATGGTCTTGGCCAGCAAACCGTTACTTACTGTTCCAAGTCACTGGGAATTAGGTCTAGCCATCAGCCATGCCCCCAGTAACCTGGATTGGCCTGACACCTTTGGTGTTATCTCAACTTTCCATATGAAGGCTGGGAAGCAGTTTAGATAGGTGGTTTGGAGAGAAACCCCTGGCCATTGGTGTTGGCACCTCTCCCTGCCTGAGGTCCTCCCCTCTTCACAGGCAGCAGAGCTAGCACCCCACGTACCCTAGAGTGAATTCTGGCTTTGTTTGGACCTGTCCTCTATACTCAGTGCTGTGCAAGCTAATGATCCGTGAGGCTCGCTGGTACTGGAGGGGGAAGAATTGTTCAGTAATGTCTAGGTTGCAGAGATAAACTCATTTTTCTGGTTTTTCTCCTGTAACCTCACACCATGTGATTAATACTCCTCACTCCCATGGGATTCCAATGTGGACTGGGCACCTTCGACAGTGGACGGGACTCTGTGCCAATATAGGGAACCTGTGTTAGCTTCTGTAGGGTCAACACGTGCTGGAAGGAGAAGAATGTTAGACACAGCAGTGTTAGAGCAGCCTCCTGACGCAGGATTCAGTGACATCGGAGTTGCTGCAGGAATCCCAGGGAGCAGCTGGAGGCTGGGCTGCTTCTGGAGGATGGGTGGATTTCTGTGGGGACCAAGGAAAGGTTGACAGATTTAGCAAATAAAAATACATATCCTGTGTAACACCTGGCAGAGTCATAGTAAAATATTCTTAATTGGGTATCTGAAATTTAGATTTCACTGACCAACCTATAGTTCATGCAGGATTCCTAAATGGAGAGACTTTTTAAGTGAAGATACGTACACAGACTGTCTTGCAGGGGCAGTGAGCAGGCACAGGGAGGAGATGGCGGAGGTATGAACCAGGTGCATCTCTGGGCAGCTACCCTAGCACACCTCATGGTGCACATTTTCCCCGTGACAGCAGCAGTAATATTCCGCAACAGATTATATTTGATCAAAAAAATGAGACGGATGTGAAAATATGGCCCAACTGGAGAGTTTACCTTGAAGGCAAAAGTTGTACCTGTGTGTGGAGAACCCATAGTCTGCATGCCATCCCAGATGCTTTTCATAGAGGAGTAGATCATACACAGTTCATGAACTCCTGGAGTTTTCTCCATGGACAATCACAGTCTGGGGGATTTGGTTTAAATGTATGCTTTTCAGAGATTGGCCGGGCCTGGCTATGGCTTTCAAAAGTCCAGGCTCAGATCTTCGAGAGTGGTTCGTCTCTGCCGTGGCTTACCGACTGTTCACAAGGAGAACGGAGGCCAAGGCCCGAGAGCTCACAGTCCTCAGCTCTTCTGCCACTTCTGTGGCTTCTCCACATGGTGTATCTGAAAGCCCAGTGGCTAAGCTGAGCACATGGCATGTGTACGTGGGCCCAGCTACTCAAGAGGCTGAGACAAGATCACTTGAGCCCAAAAGGTTGGGGCTAGCCCAAGCAACCCCAGTGTGACCCCAGCTTTTTAAAACACAAACCTTAACACATATGTAGTGTTTCAGTGACCACTCCAGTTCTCCATTGGGTAATTTCCTACCACATCAGGGTTTGTTTTGAACATGCAAGTTGAAGCCCCAGGTGGAATTGGTCATGGAATCCATCAAAATTTGATTCTTTTGGTAAAAATTCTTTTTAAACATTTATTTGTCAATTTAAAGATAAAGCTAGATAGGCACAGTGGCATACTCCTATAATCCCACCATTCAGGAGGCTTAGCCTGGAGGATTGCTGTGATCAGCGTGAACTGTATAGCAAGACCCTATCTCAAAAGACCAAATATGTAAGATAAAGCAGAGCTGGACATGGTGATACATGCCAGTAACCTGAACACTGTGGGAGACTGAGGCAGGAGGGGGCCCAGCCCGAGCAAATTAGGGACTTAGTAAGACCATGTCTCAAAAAATAAATAGGACGAGGGATGCAGCTCTGTGCAAAGACCCTGTGTTCACTTCTCAGCTACCCCTTGCACCCTAAAAGAGATAAAGCTAATCCAAAGTTAGGAGGTCTTGTGTGGCAAAAGCTCCTTCCTTCCTCAGTACCCTTCACCTTCCTTTGGTCCTACTGCCAGTGGACAAATAGCTCCAGTTAATATAAGTGCTAGGGAGAGAGTATGGAAATAGTCTTTATCTATGGATTAACCTCTTGGGTAAGAGTGAAATCAGAGACTTGGCTACCAAATCCCATTCTTTTGTCAGCATGGCTGGCTGGGGGAGAGGAGAACAGTGGCCTTGGCCAGAACCAGGTGTGTCCAGTGCCTGCAGCAGCTGGTGAATCAAAGTGTGAGGAGAGCTGGTAGTTGGCCTCCACAGGTAGCAGACAGCAGAGAGCATGGGATCCCGAGGAGGAGGGCAAGGAGGTGACCGAGTCCAGTGGTAAGGTGTAGGAAAAGGTGGGGGAACGTTCTCTTCGGTGAGCCTCACACTACCCCAAGTGGATTTTTATTAACGTTCTTTACAGACAGGTAAGGAAGCCAGATCTTAATAAACAAGTAAAGTGACTTGCCCAAGCCTGGAAGCTGTCCTTCAGATAGTAGAGTCAGGAAGCCTAATGTAAGGGGCTCATGTCAATAGAACGAAGGGAGCGGCACAGGTGGCAAGTGGCCTGGGGATATATGGAGATCCTCACAGATGGGCAGCAGCAAGATAGTGGGCGCAATGGTATTCAGGCCATTTCTCTGGTCCTTGGCCTCACAGCTGACCCAGCTACCTCACATGGAGACTCTTAGACCCTCCTTTCCTCAACCCAGACTCAGCTGACAAGATGCTCTGTGACCATCGCTGGGCAGCAGTGGGGCCAGGAAGGTCTGTTTGCCACCCGTGTGTGCCTTTGCTATTTCCCGTAACTCAAGAGTTAAGAGGAGCAGGGATTTCAGAGCCTCCTAACTCTGGCTTTGATTACATCCCTACTATTCATACAGCCATTGGATAACTTAATGACTGGCCCCGACCCTCTAATCTGTACAGTGGACAGTGCATACCCACTTTCCAGCAGGCATGTGGGCTTTCAGATGAACATTGTGGCATCCACAAGAGGCCCCCAGCATGCTACCTGATCCACCACAGGCACTTGGAAGTGGTAGCGAGTAACTTTGGAAATTCACCTGCATTGATTTGTTTGCTGGGGGAGGGCCAGTGCACATGGAGCCCACCCATGGGCTCCATGGGGTGTGCAGCTCCTTGGGGGTTGCTCTGTGTGCGAGAGACAGAGCATTTCACCAAGGGCAGAATTTGTCTTGTGTGCTGAAGACAGGGCTTCCTCCTCCGTTGTGCTGCCTGGTGCTTTGCAAGCTGAGTTCTAAAGCACACAGGTGAGGAATAGGGACTGGGCGCCCATGATGCTCACAGAGGCTGGCCGTCTCTGGTGGGGGCCTACAGGAGGAACACAGGACCCTCTGTTACTGTCAGCCCCTCTACTGGTAGTCTTTGTCTCAGTTTCACTTTTCTATTGGGAAGTTGGCAGCCACCTGCCTGCTAAATGATATGGTGGGGCCCCCATAAACCCAGACCGTGAAACACGTCAGCGCAGGGAAACAGTGTGGAAGTGACTCATGGCCAAAAGAATCCATTTCTGAAAGTGCTGCCATCCCTTTCTGGAATTTTTTAGTGGAAACTGGTGTTCGAGGTGGAGGGAGGCAGCCTGTTCACAAGCAGGGCCTGGCCAGGTTCAGCTGCATTTGCCACGATCAGCCATCTTGCCTGTCCCCAACTGTGAGGCTGTCTTCCTCAGTGAAGCCACCCAGGCTGGCCCGTGCTGTGGAAGAGCAGCATGAAGCTACCTCCACAGCAGATAGAGCTGGCCTGACTGTAGGAGCCAGCCTGGTCATGCTTGGCCAGGGGCCTGGAAAGTGTTGGAAACTCTACCCAGCACAGGAGCCTGTGGGAGTTCTCCAGCACGCATGGGTTATTCTTCTCCAAGTTCTTTGGATTCCTGTGTATTTGCAGTGTTTACCTTCTTCTCAAGACTTCAGGCTGTCCTTTGCCTGCCCCTAGAGACCAATAGCAAGCATATATATTCTTGCATTTGCTAGACCACCCTGGCGATCAGGTAATGAGAGCCGCACACAGGTTTTGGAAGGAAGAGCGTGTTAGAAATCACGCTCCACTGTAATTCAAGAACAGGTTTCTTTATAGAGGGACACAGTTGGTGTCAGGCACATGTGGAAAAGAAAAGAACAGCTCTGTAATTTTGACAGGGCAACAAGGGCCAGGTGTTGTCTGCTGACCACCAGATGACTACAGTAGTCACTCACTGACCTGGATTCAAGGTGGTATTTTAACCACTGTCTCCACATGTTCTTTTGTTCCCTCCAGGTCCCCAGTCTGTGTGAAGATCTCCTGTCTTCTGTTGACCAGCCACTGAAAATTGCCAGAGACAAGATGGTGGGCAAGGATTACCTTTTGTGTGACTACAACAGAGATGGGGACTCTTATAGGTGAGCTTTACCTGGGAGGGGCATGATGTCAGCCACTTAGCCCTGCCTGCAGCCCAAGCACCTCTGGACATTGACAAGACATTGACACCCCACCTGCTTGTCTTTCTGTTTGTCCTTCTGTTTTCTTCCTTCCTGTCTTCTGACTCTTCTCCTCCCTCCAGCTGTCCATCCTGTCAACTGGCAGGTGCTGCCATAGCATTAAAGGTCGAATATTCTCACTTGGGAGAGGAACATTGTTACCAAAACAGCTGCTGCCTCCATTGTTACCAAAACAGTCCTGCCAAGGGCAAGGTCTAGTCTGTGCAGGTGATGGGGGCCCTGTGCTCGGGGGCTCTGGCTAAGGGATGCAGGCTGTAATTCCATCAGGTGCACACTTCTCTCTCATCTCTGTCCGTCACTGCCACTGGCCCCTGCCCTGCGAGACACACTCATCACAGATGGCCTGGTGACCGGCGGCTAGTACACAGCAGTCCAGGGTCTGGGGTGAATGGAAGAGGACCTCCTGAAGGAGATGATATCCAAGGCAGGTTTTTAAGAGTGGATGGAAGTTATTCCTAAGAGTGGGAATTCCTAAGCAGTCTGCTGCTCACCTCTGTGGAGAATTGGTGTAATAGAGGACACACACCCCGGGCCCAGGGGGGTGTGTCCTCCATTAAAGCTTCTGCGTGATGCTTTCACTGGACAGGGCCCTGGGCATGTGGGCAGCAGAAGCAGGAGGAGTCATTGGAGTCAGCCTTGTGGGCTGCAGACAGCACTGCCCCCGCAGCAGTGGGACTGCAACACTCTGCCTCTGTGCATAAGCCTGCTTGGCTTACCAGCCACTGTTCTAAGCCTCTCTTCCATGGAACCTGCATCCCCATGAAGATCCCAGACAGACAGCAAGCACAGGCATAAATGCTGTAGAAAATGAAAACATTGCTGGGAAAAAACAGGAGACAGAGCAGAGACAGGGTAGGTGCACAGAACTCTCCTGCACATGCAACTGGAGGAGGAAGACATTCAGTGACCCCAGCCCAGGAGAAGAGCTCTCTGCACTGAGGCCCTGGGCGGAGATGCATGCCTGCGCCAAGCCTCAGAGCGAGGGTGAAGAAGGCAGTGAGGGTGGAAGAGGAGATGGGAGGTGCGCCCTGGAGGGCTCCCTGGCCTTGAAGGCCAGGCTTGTGCTTAGTGGGAAGAGTCAAAGAAACAGTACATATAGAGCTGAGTAGTACAGGCCTGATGGCTGCATTGCTACTGACTTTTTAAAAGATCAGGCCAGTGTTCTTTTTAAAAGCTCCAGGCTTATGCTCCCTTCATGACTGAGATAGAAGTTAGGTGGAGAGTGTGATGGTACAATCCAGGGAGGACTGGAGTAATGATGGGAGCAGAGGTGTGGCTGGGAAGGGCTCTGCTGACTGGTGTGCAGATGGGCATAGTGTGGGGGAGACAGTGAAAGCCCAGGAGGCTGGAACTGTTGACAGGAGGGAGACAGGAAGGACCTGCTTTGCGCTGTGTTATGCTTCAGTTGCCTGTTAGACCAAAGAGGGGCTGCCAAGTGGACACATGCCCAAAACCTGGGCCTCTGGAGAGAGGACTGGAGATGGACCACGGGTGTCCCCACGCAGTGCTTGTGACATAGCCTTAAGGCAGAGCAAGTTCACAGCATGGTGTCCAGGCTCAGTCCTTGTGGAGCTTCCTAGGAAGTGGATAGACCGCTTTGGGAGAGAAAAGGAAGGGAAGTCGTTTTTCTTTTTTTCACTAGAGAGCTCCAGGCAGCTGTGTAGGGGAACCAGAGGCGAGGGGGCATTGGGGCCATGCTTGGGCCACGTTCCCCTGAGACCTGTGGCCTGCAGGGCACCCTGAAGACCCCTGCCCTGGCTCCAGTGGTGCCAGGGCTCTAGGGATCTGAGCCTGCTTGTAGAAGAGTATGCATGTCAAGGCAGCCCTGGTCTTTTCCTCTCTCCTCAGTATGAAACTTCAAGGTCTCCTGATTTTCCCCACACATTTCTAACCTATGTTTGATCATTTGGTTAAATAAGATCCTTATGGTGTGAGCGCTGCCAGCAGCGCTGCTTGAGACCTGTTAGCTGAAACAAAAAGCTTTCTCAGGGGAAAATGAAAGGCCTGACTTTTGAAATATAAGTGTTCCTGTCCATCTGTCTTTTCTCAAATGGCCTCCATTTAAGCTCTTAAATGTGTTCTGAATGCCCCTTCCACTAAGAATATTCTGGGTAATGTTATGATTTTTTCCCCCAGCTACAATTATCCCGGCTCCAGGCCTAACAGCTTGAAATGCTGTCATCTGTGAGCCAGGAGCAGTGTGAGTTACAGGCTGCTTGAAGGTTCCAGGGCCCTGTCTGCCAGAAGATGGGCTCTTGTGTCTCCTCACATTGCCCTAAAGGAGAGCTAGTTGGGGGTAGGGGGCTTCCGGGCCACAGAATGGCAGTGGCCAGTCCACCGTGAAGGTGTGTGGCTCGTGAGTGTGCTAGGAGGAAGCCTCCGAGCCGGCGTGTGAGGAGGTTAAGTTTACATGCACAGCCCCACCAGTGGAGAAACTGGCTTGCCTTCACAGTGCATGGTGATGGTGTGGATGGCAGGGGCGGTGCCATCCTTCAGTGGGCTTTTATCTCTGAGATCTAGTGAGACCTTCTGATTTTTGTTGTTGTTGGAGGCAGTTGCCCGGCTGGCCTCTAGCTCCTGGGCTCAGGTGAGCTCCAGCATCCTGAGCAGCTGGGGCTGTAGGTGCAACCTGCTGCAGCCATTTGGCTTTGTGTTTTGAGCTTGTGCATCCCTGAGCAGGAAAAGCAGCACTGTTCCACCTCCGTGGCCTGGAGGACCACCTGCACAACTTCCCGCCTATCTCCCGCCCTCGCTTATGGCTCCAGCATCATTCACAGATGCTAACTCCCTGCTGCATGAGGCAGCCAGCAGAGGCCCTGTTGTCGAAGACCTGCAGGCTTGGGCAGAGCAAGGGGAGGATCGTGATAGTGTGAGGATCCCCATCTGGTTGCTGAGTGGGCGGGGAAGTGGTCACTAATGCTTTTTGTAAGGGAAGTGGAAAAAATTTTTCTTCTAGCAATTTATTTTCAGTGAATATACTCTTGTCAGGCACTGTTTTAGGTGCTGAGAAACCAGTGGAGCGGGAGGCAGAAAGGCCACCGCCCTGTCTGAGCAGAAGTTCTAGCACTGGCTGTCTAGATTTAAATCCATTCAAATTAGATAAGATTAAGCTGTAGCCCCATAGGTGCACTAGTCGGATTGCAGGCAATCGAAGCCATAGCCACTTGTGGCTGCCTTGCTGGCCAGGGCAGGTGTGGAAAGTTTCTGTCCTTACAGAAGGTTCTGGCTGGCAGTGCTGTGTCCAGGGATGAACAGGGCAGGTTGTGGGAAGAGAGGCAGCTTGTCTGCACTTGCCAGGAAGGGCGAGGCATCCGTCCAGCTTGTGGGGTGGGTGTGTACAGTGTAGCCAGGCTAGTGCTGGTCCTGGGGCAGCTGGGGGTGGTGTAGGGGAAACCCGTCTGTGCAAAGCCCCCCACTAGTTCTGGTGAGCAGAGGTGGGAGCAGTCGGCTTAAAAGGGAAGGTTCTTAAGCTTCTTGCCATGGTAGTCAGTGTTACTCCTGCTTAGGGACCCTTAAGGGTCATCTGTGGTGACTCTGCCCTTGCTACACTTTGAGGGCCAGCTCTGAGAAAGCTGGCACCTCTGCCCAAGAGGTCACACCTATCCCATAGATATAATCTGTTGGCATAGGTACAGTGTGGAACGGCAGTGACCAGGAGGAGATACCTATGTACAGAATTTATTAAAACTCAGCTTCGGAAGGTGTTGGTAACACCCTTTTCCCTTAACATCAGTCCCACAGTGAAAGGGTCTTTGAAGGCCCCAGTGATGTAAAGGTTCAGGGTCCCCAGGGAGGCAGGTAGGGCAGTGCAGCTTCTGGCCAGAAGACATCATCGGGTTCCTGCTCAGGAGCATAAAGACTCTTATCCTGTCTTGTCCTCCTTTTCATTTCTCTTCACCTTCTCAGCTCATCTCTGAGCACTCTGCCCTGAGAGTCCACCTGTAGGAACTCATGAGTAGATCTTCTTCCTGTAAGCCCAATCCCCATCCTCAGTGCTATCCCAGTCCTGCTCTTTGTGAAGTGCAGTGCCTCTCTGGGCTGCAGGGGCTGCTTCCTGTTACTTCACAGTCATGTGCTCACAGCCTTTAAGTACGAGAAAGCCATGCTCTGCCTCTGAGGGGTGGTCAAGCACACCACTTTTCCAGTATAATTGGCATTTCCAGCTGGACCCACATCTCTAGCCTGCTTATGTATCTGGCAGCTATCTTCTTAGACCTTGCTGTGTGAGAAGGTCTTGGGAACACTTCTCAGGAGCCACCAACAAGCCAGGAAGGAGAGAAGGACATCAGTGAACACTGCAGTAGTGAACACAGAGGAAGCTAAGAAAGTGGGGAAGGGAAGGACTAGTGCTTGTGGGCCACTTCCCGTGTGCCGAGCTGCGGCCTGGCTCCGGGCATCCTTGGCTCCTCACATTGGCCCTGCTGTTAGCTTTATGCCACGCAGCTGGTCAGCAAGGCCTCTGGGTACACCCCCAGCCTCCTTTCTGAGCCCCTGCTCTGCAGAACTCCAGAAAGTCCTCCTGCTTGCCATGGCCTGAAACATCGGGGCCATGGGCAGTGGTTTCACTTTTGAGCTTCGAGGCCACTGGGGCTTGGGCTCACTGCTCACAGGCCATGTGCCCCTGGCGTGACTCATGCAGCCTCCTCTCCTTCCTTCCCTCCCTCCAGGTCACCATGGAGTAACAAGTATGACCCGCCTTTGGAAGATGGGGCCATGCCATCTGCTCGGCTGAGAAAGCTGGAGGTGGAAGCCAACAATGCCTTTGACCAGTACCGAGACCTGTGAGTTCCCTGTTCCCTTTGCCTTCCAGCTCCTGTGGCTGTGGTGGGACAGGTCAGGATGGAGGTGTGCCTGGGCCGGTCTCTTCCATCTGTTGCCTGGCTGGCTCACCCACTAATTTTTTAACTGGGATCAGCTCAGGGAAATTAAGGTCAAAAGGATTAAAGAGTTTGTCCAAGGAAACTGACTCAAAATCAGACCTGCCCTCAGTAGCCTCTGGGCTTCGTTGCCTCACATCATTGGGTCTGAGCAGGCACTCCTGCCATTCCCTGTCTGCCTGGGTAGGATGGGTCAGAATCTCATGCAGGAAGAGGCAGCCCATCTCTAACTAACGTCTTGTAAATCCGGAGTTGATTGGGTTTGGGCCTCTGTAAGAAAGTTTAACCCCAGCACTCTGGGAGACTGAGCCATGAGGATTGCGAGTACAAACCCAGTTGGGCAAGCCTATCTCAGAATAAAAAGGCTGAGGCTACGGCTCAGTGTGAAAACTGTTGTTAGTCCCAGGACAACAGCAGCAAAAGCATCTGTGCCAGCATGGATTCCATGCTGCTTCATTCTAACCCTGCCATGCATGACCGTGCTCCCAGAAGGCCAGTCACTTACTGGCTCTTACGAAGGAAAGCTCTACAGAAGGCTGTCTCCTGGCATTTTTTTAAAAATCAGAATCTCATTTTAAATTAAATTCTATACTGAAAATAATTTAAATTCTATGTGGAACTGGGTATTATGACGCACACCTGTAATCCCAGCTACTCAGAAGGCTGAGGCATGAGGATCCTAGGCCCAAGGCCAACCTCAGACACCTCAGAGAGCTTTTATCTAACAAGAAACATGAAAAGATCTGGAAATACAGTGTCACTAGCGTGAGGGGCCTCTCTAGTGTGTGTGTTCACTCTCAAGTACTAGCTCCCCCATCCCTCCAAAAACAGAAGAGGGGCAAAGCTGTAAACTGTGCAGTACTAATTCAGTACAAATTCCATCTTCTAGAATAAGGGCCTGCAAACTTTTTGCTGAATGGGACTAAATAGTAGTAGGCAGTTTAGGGTTTGCAGGCTGTGGAAGACTATTACTATTTTTTCTTTCTATAATAACTTTTTAAAAAATGTAAAAAGCACCTCTTAAGCCCTAAGGTCTGGCTCCTGGCCTGCACGCTGCCCCCTATGGTCTAGGATGTAGGCAGGAGGATAGAAATAAGAGAAACTGAGCATCTGTTGTCAGAAAAGAGGTGTGGGCCCCCCACGCATGTGCCTGTGCTCAGTCGGTTAGTAAGAAATGGCTTTTGGAAGCTTGTAAGGTAGGGATACTTTGGCCTGTCACAGACAGGAATCCACAGCACTGCGCAAGGGAATGAGATGTGCAGGCGTCATTCTAAGGAAGCAGGAATGGATAGCTCCAGACGCGTCAACAGTGTAATACAGCTTTAACTTCAGGGTCTTATCCTGTCCCAATTTTTTTGTTTTTTGTATTTAGGACAGGGTGCACAAGGTGTTCAGGGTCTCACTATTAGAATGGAGACAGTGATCTTCCTGTTTACAGCCTCCCAAGTGCTGGGATTACAGGTGCACCACCACGCCCAGTGTGCCCCAGGGGGATCAATCCCCAATCCCTGCACCTGCTTTAGTCTGCTGAATTCTCTGGCTGGCTCCAGTCTCATGCTAATAACGGCAATAACAACTAGCCAGTGATGACAGAGCATGCACCATGGTCTCCCCTCTCTCCCATGGTCTTCAAATTAAAACGACCCTAAAGGGGAGGAGCATCTCCTGTTGGAAATGAGTTCCCATGTTCAGAAAGACCAAGTAGCTTCCTCACATTCCCCAGCCAGTGTGCTGTGGAACTGGGACATAGAGCCACCCTTCCTAACGGCAGAGCCGCAAGTGCGCTTGCAGGCAGCCAGGTGCCTCCCTTGAGTTGGGTGCTCCCAGAGTGCTGTGGCCATAGCCTCTTCCATGGCCTGCAAGCCCCCTGCCCTCAGCGGCTTCCACCAGGGTCCCAGTGATAGATACAGAAGTCTTAGGTGGACATGTCAGTGCTGCTAGGCGACAGGGTCGGCATGACATGTACCCTGAATTGCTCTTGACAAGCAACCAGGGCTGGGAGCTGACATCCACAGGGGCCATCCAAGCTGCAGGGCTGGTTCACAGCACAGCTGGCACCCCTGGACTGTGTACCTCTATCACTCAGCATTCTCTGTGAAAATGGAAATCTGTTGGAAAATAGATAGCTTTGAAAATTCCCTGCAGGCCATCCAGAGTGCCCGGGAGGACGACCTGCTCCTCTCCTGGTGGGAGGTGCCAGTGGTAGCCCCACAGCACATGCCAGACCTCTGTGTGCTACTCCCACACCCAGCAAGATGCCTGGCCTTGCCCCTTGCTCTTTCCAGAAGCTGTGTTCAGTATGCAGGATTTTCTTTTTCATTGGCTTGCATGTTTAGATTCACTGGGGAGGGAGTGTTCTGTTTTTTGTTTTAATATATTTGGTATAGGGTCTTACTATACAGCCAGGACTATAGTAATCTTGCTTTCAGCCTCTCGAGCGCTGGGATTATAGGAGTGCACCCCTGGGCCCAGTCTTGGTGACCAGCTCAGCACACCCTGGGGTGGGGCCAGTGCCGCATGTGGCCCTGGGCATCAGAACCTCAGTCCTGCACTTGCCTAACAGGAACTTAGTTCGCTGAGCTATCTTGCTGGCCCACTGTTCTAATTTTTTACAGATGTAAATTCTTGGGTTTTATGTCCCCAGGGAAATGATCTGGACACAGTACCTAGTGCTGCCATGTAGCCCAAGACTTGGGAATGGCCAGTTTCCCTTCGGACCCCTCTTGTTTCCCTTTTTCTCTCTTTGGGTCTTGTCCCAAGGTTCTATCTATTAAGGACATTTGGCCATGCCTTCCTGAGGGGTTAAAGAGCCTTTTATTGTTAAAAACTCTTCACTCAGTCCTTACACTGTTGCCCACTCAGCAGATGATGAGACCGAGGCTGAGAAGCACAAGACAGGAGCTGCGATTCGGCTTCTCCGCCTTGCTGCTGCCTCTGAAGGCTTCCCTGCCTGGGAGATTTGTCCTCTATTTAGTCTCAGTGACTATATTTCTTTGGGCTATGACTTTACCCACAGTCTTCTTTGTGGCCCAAGCATCTCCCACCAGCAGGCCACCTGGCTTCCTGCGAGCGCACTTGTGGCTCTGCCGTTAGGAAGGGTGGCTCACCTTGGGAATTGAGAGGGGCAGCAGGTCTGTCCCTGCCCCTGGTCGGGGTTGGGGTTCACACCCCAACCCCCAAGGTCTATGCAGGAGGACGGAGGGGAGGTGAGCACCCAGGGCCTCCATGGCACCCACAGAAGAGGCAGGGAGGCCCTTTGTTCTCTGCCTGTGCAGGTAGAGTAGGGCACATTCTGTGGACATGACAGGATTCCCAGGCCAGCAGAGGGGTGGCCTTGAAGCGGTCATTGCAGACACCAGAGTCCTGAGTGATGCCACCCAGTACTGTCAGTGTGCTGGGGACTGCTCCCAAGGCCACACATGAGGGGCTTCCCCAGCTGGACCACACAGGCTGAACCACCCTCTCTGGGCTTAAAAGTCACAAGAACATATCTCCCTCTCCTTTTTATGTTTTAATCTTCTTGATATGGTGCTGACTACCAGAATCTCTGTCCATGGGGTGCTCTTGAGAAACTGCTGGTGGACACGTTGTGGCCTTGGGGGCTGGAACCTGAGCCCCCTCCCCCCGTTTTTGTGTCTAGGGGCCATTGAGTGACACTAGCCAGGGGCTACAGGTCATACTTTCCTGCCATTTGTTCCTGTCCCTGTCTACCAGTAAACCATGACCATGAGAAAACTCACTTGTGGTCAGCCTGTAAGTGAAGCTCTTCCATGAATTCCCCTACTGTCTTCCTTTTGCTTTGGCAGCTAACCACAGGCACAATCCCTTGTGGGAGGTGACACCCCACCCCATGACACGTTGGGCCTGTTGGCTGCAGTTACTCTGGGCTGCTGCATGAGGGGCCAGGAAGATGGCCTGCTGGTGGGAGATGCTTGGGCCTGGAGGCAGATCCACCCTTGGCAGAACCCACCCCTTGCACCACCTCCAGAGCAAGACAACCCACACTGTCCCTAGGGGGCTGGGTGAACAAGGCTGCTGCTCCCAGGGAAGAGCAGGCCTGTCTTGTAACTCCTGGCAGTCCTGGTGTTGCACAGTTCTTGGGTCATGCTAAATCGCATCATTAAAACTGGGTTTGGCTCATACCTCTCAACCACTCACCCTTCAAATGACTGAAAGCTGCCGGACTTCATCCACCTCTGGGGTCATGGTCCTATACTGGGGTATGCTGGCTTGCTGTGAGCTTTCAAGGAGCTTTTAGTTTGTGGCCTAAGCACCTCTGCACTGTGGGAAAGCCACCCTGGGCTTGCCTGCCAGAAGTGTGGTGTATGCACATGCCAAACAAAGCCAGAGGCCTCAGCCAGCCTGCCTTTGCTAATCCTTGTGGTCAGTGGACCTGTCCCTGTAAGCAGCAGTTCCCTCCCTGCTCAGGACCTGTAGAGCCGTTAGCCTTGTCTTTCCTCAGAGAAGTGCTTAAAAGATGAGCAGAAGGAGACCACAGTGAATATGAGGACCCTGGAGCTGAAACGAGATCCGCCCAGGTGGCCCAGCCAATGCCAGCCCAGACGTAGGGAGCACTCGGCTTCCACAGAAGGTTCCTGCCACAAGAGAAAAGATCCTGTTCACGAGACCCTGAGGGAAGGCTGTGTTCTGTCTTCAGGCCCTGGCTTTGATCCCGGGGTCTGTAAAGGCTTTGACTTTGCAGGGAGTAGGAGTTAATCACTCACACATGGAGTCAGTATGGTTTGAGTGACGCTGGGGCCGCAAGGGCTGACTCACAAGGGCTGACTCGTTGGCCCTCTGCCTTCTGATTCCTCTGGGGATGTGGTACCCAGCCCCTGGTCTTACATAGCATTTCTGAATTATGGACTAAAAGAGCCAGCAGTCAGGAGTGTGGCTTTTTTGCCCACTGTAGACAGAAGATGAGTAGAGGTTGAGAGAGCTGAGCTGTGTGTCCTGCACAATTCCGAGGTCCACCAGCTCCTAGGTGCCCTGCTACACTTGAACACACACACACACATGCCTCCAACATGTACCAGATTCTCTTCTTTGTCGTTCTGAGGCAGCCTACAGGGATCCCACAAGTCCTCTTTCCATGAGACTGCCAGGCATTTATTAATAGCATTACCCAAACAGCTCAGCTTTTAGATTAAAATGAACCCCTTTACAGAGAATGCCTGGAAATGATAGGCCCATTTTGCTAGACTCTCATCTTGAATTTTGCCACTTCTGCTGTTTTGCCAGGACTTGGGCTGTTCATCCCCTTCTCTCAAGCCCAAGAGGGTTTTCTCTGTTCAGCTAATGGCCAGGCTTGGTGTAGGACCCGTCAGCCCTGAGGTGGGAAGCCAGGAAAGGCAGCAGAGAGGGCACACATGTGGGCGGCTGGTCCGTGGGCTGCCTGCTCCATTTCTTTCTGAGCACAGTTGACACTGCCTTTTTAGGGCCAGCCCTTGTCTAGCTCATCAGGCACAGATCCTCATCACTTGACCCAGTAGGCCATTTTGCTGGAGGGGTTCCTGGAAGCATCACCTCAGATGCAGGCGGTGCTCACAGCTGCCAGAGAACTGTTGTGTGTGGGCAGGCTGAGCACCTTGACTTGAGGTTTCCTGAGATGAAAAGCCCACCCCGCTCTGGCTCTGTCTTTGGGTCGCGCCTGGCCCCTGTCAGCCTGGGATCTGCGAGAGACCAGATGTCCTAGCGCAGAGGGCCGGCACCGCTCTCTCCCAGAGATGATCAGTCCCATCTGCGCCAGGCATCCTGCCCGCGCCCTGCAGTCCACAGCTCTTGGCGCGGAGCAGATAATACCTTCAAACATGCGGTTGCAATTTATTGGCCTTATAAGTTAATTTTAGTGGGTGTGCAATTGATTGAAATCAAGACTTAATGAAGGCCAGAGTTGGGGAGAGGCGGTAGAAAAGCAAAGAAGGAAGGCGTTTGTGTTCTTCTTGTTTAGGGCTTGAGATAATCTTCAAAAGCTTTAATTAGCTTTTCTAATGAACCCTCCTTGTCTGGAAGAAGTTTACAGAGTGAAAGAAGACTGGTGTCCCCTTGGCAGTCCCCGAAGCCCATAGTTCTCACTAGCGGTGGCCAAGGTGCTTGGTAGCTGGGCCTGCCAAGGCTTTCTACCTGTTCTCCCCTTACTTACTGGGGCTGTTTTAGAATTGTGGTTCTTTTCACTCCTTCCACTTTTCATCTGTAAAATCTGATGACACTTGAACATCTGTGGCCCAGGAAAGGTGGACAGTCACGACTGTGTTTGTTTCCTTGGGGCCCGGGATTCCTGAAGCTGCCCGCATGGCCCAGGCCCAGCCCCAGCCCTAGGCTCTTGGAGGCCGCCCTTCTCTGGACATGAGCACCAAGTGAGGAATTGCAAATGGCAAGGGAAGCTTTCTAAGGAAGCCCTGCGGGAGTATGGGAACAGTCACTGGGGTCTCAGAGTCCCCAAGTCGGAGGCACCCAGGATGGGGTCTGGGGCTAGGCCAGAGATTAGGGAGGGCCTTGGCTTCCAAAGGACACAGACTGGGTGTGCATGGTAGCTTCAGCAAGTTGCGGGTGCTCTGTGAGGTGCTGTCAGGAGGGCCCCGCTGCTGGACCCTTCTGTCCATGTGGCATCTTCAGGCTGCTAGGCTATCAGCCTTGTCCTATGTAGCAGTCACCTGTGTGGGTGTCTTCTGTGCTTGTGACAGTGACACGGGGCTGCTTGTCAAGGGACTTGGCAAAGTAGCAGCCAAGTGACGTGGCCATGTGGGAAGGCTGCACATCAGGTCATGGCCAGGCCACCACCCACCACGAGACCTCAAGTGAGTCTGTCTGGAAAGTGCGGTTAATGATCCCTGCTCATTCCGCCCCTGGGAGCACGTGAGGACACATGAGGTGCCCATCTGTGTGGCTGTAGAGAAAACACTTTAAGGCCATCAACATGCACTTCCCATGAGCCTCCAAAGGACAGGCAGTGCACTGTGGCACAGCTGTGGTGGATTTAAGCGGTCCCTGCTACTTACTCTCCTGAGGCTCACAGGTAGCAGGGCTCGAACAGTGAACAATCATGGCCACAGTACCCTCACCAGTCAGGAAGTGTTATGAGAGGCCACAGCAGGCCCCACTGAGCAGACAACAGAGAGGCTGGGCTGCAGATGAGGGCAGCTGAGGACACTGCTCAGGTGACTACAACACTTTGCCTTGTGCAGATAAGAGCTGGCATCCGGGAACTTGACTTCAAGGGACTTCCTCCCGCTCTTTGATGAGAACCTCTTACAGTGCGTGAACTTTGCATTCAAACACTGATATGTGCTAAATTCCTGCTTTCCTTCCAGAGTCTGAAGTTTTAAGAAGTAAAACCTTGATGGGGCACTATAACCTGACTCAGGCTGAGGCAGGAGGATTGCAAATTCAAGGCAACTTATTCTCAAAATAAAAAAAATAAATAAAAAGGGTTGTAGGTGTACCTGAGGCTGTAGGTTTGATTCTTAGTACCAAAACATAGGTAAGTAAGATGCTAGGCACCAAATCTCTTAATGAGTCTCCCTGGGGTGTTGCAGCTTGTGGTGGGGGAGTTCAGTGTGTCTGGTGCAACTGTATGCAGAGGAGAGCAGAAGCTCGTGTGTGAGCTCCTCACCCTTCTCCCCGGTGCTCCCACTCTAACATCTCAGCCATGAGTGCTGCTCTGTGTGGGGTCCTGGGTGACTACACAGCACATCCTCAGCCTTGGCGCCCTGGGGCCCCTGTGTACCTGACTACAGTCAGCTGTGTGTGGCAGTGCTTGGAGCAGTGGGGGCTGCCTGGGCCTGGCCCCAAGATGGGTCCAGGTGGTCTGATTGGGACAGGGGCAGTGGGGAGAGGTGTGTGGGTCTATTTGGCACAGGTTTGGCAAGGCTTTCTGAAGAGTGCCCAGGGTATGACTTCAAAGGTCAAGGCAGAGGCTGGGGAAGGATTCTGATCAATTGGCTGAGCTCAGTCTGGTGGCTGAAGCCCACTGGTAAAGACCAAGGGCTTTTTACCCAGGAACCTTCAGTCTCAAGTCAGGGCCCCCAGAAAGTGCAAGAGAACAGCGGAGACAGCTCTGGAGAAGCTCCACTCTGTGGCAAAGGACAGCAGGTGGAGACAACAAGGTTATCCCTGGCTTTCAGCTTGTCAGTGGTGTGATGAGTGCTTGGCTTTTAAGAGCTATTACCTATATTTCTCAGAGGCACATAGAGGGCCTCTGAGAACACACCTTGCCTGCAGCAGGCCACAGCCTGGCCGTGCAGAGGTGCTAAAAGCAGTTTTTGGGGAAAACCAGGCCCACACCCTGGTTGAGTACATTGTTGGCTAACTGGGGAACAGCAGCTTTGGGCATGGGGGAGTGGGTTGAGTTGGCACCCTGTTCCACACAGGGGCATCTGCTGCAGTTTCCAGAGCCCCTGAAGGAGTCTGGATGGCTGGCCTGCTGCTCTTGCTGGGGACCATGAGGAGCGCTCTCCACCATCCCCTTCCTCTGGCACCATGAGGCCGAGGCTGCAGGCCAGCGATTGGTTGCCTTGGCATGAGCTGTCTGGTTTTCATCTGCTAGAAGCAAATTAAATGGAAAACAGGAGTGTAGAAACCAAGCTTGTTTATAAACACAATCCCCCGAGTCAGCATCACGGACTCTTAGTTCCTGCAGAATTCCTGGGCTCCCATAACCATATGGTGCGTCACACTCGGTCCCTGCTGCTCTGTGTGGTGGGCTGTGTCCATTAGCCTTCTCTCACTGTGACAGAAATACCTGGGGGCAACGGGGGAGATTTATTTGACCTTGTGGTTTCAGAGGTCACAGTCTATGGCCAACTGCTCTTCTCCTTTAGATTTCTGGCAAGGCAGAAATGTCATGGCCAAAGGACATAGTGGGCGAAAACTGCTCACCTCATGGCCAGGAAACAGAGAGCGCCTCTTCCTCTGCTTTGCTCCAGTCAGGCCCCACCTTATTAAATGGTGCTGCCCACCTTCAGGGTAAATCCTACCCCATCACTTTGCCATCCCGTGTGCCAGACACACCCAGTTAGTATACTTTTATCAATTTCCTAGGCCGCTGCCCCCCCCCCATCTTTCTTTCAATACAGGGTCTCATTACACAGCTCAGACTCGTAGTGATCCTCCTATTTTGAGCCTGCCCCAGCTACTGGGACTACAGCCATGTGCCACCATTCCTGGTTTCAGTGGTCAGACCCTTGGGTCTGCCAGAACCCTGCACCCCTGTTGGCTGGTTGCTTGTTAGAGTGTCAGGGGTCCGTGTCTTGCTAAGGCTCTGCCCCAGAATCCCCAGGGTGCATATTCAGTGGGGTCTCAGCTTCCTGCTGGCCCAGGGACACACTTGCCTGCTCTTTTTCCACCTTGAGGCAGCACGTACACAGTAGGGGGTTTCGTGTTGCATGTAACTTATAGGCTGAACCCCTCCTGTATTCTGTGTGGTGCCTGCCACCACAGCTGGCTATCTCATGAGGCCAAGCAGCCTGCCAGGGCATGCAGCATAGGTCTTGGGGGCAGCCACAGCAGATAGCGACCCCTGCTGCCCTCTTCTCAGCTCTGTGACTTGGGCACATTCTGTGAGATGATATGTATAAGACTTTGGGCTCAAATGGCTCTCCACAAGTAGCAGCTATATTATAGGACACCTTCAGTGTCCTAGAATCTTAATTGCTCTGCCTTGTCACAAGACAGGCTTACCAAGGCCATCAGCATGTGGATGACACGAGGCCAAGGTGGTCATACTGGTTCTGCCTGTGGATGCTTCGACAGATCCCAAGGCAGGTCGGTGGCCCCTCCAGCCACACCATTGTTTCCAAAGAGCCCTTCATTATACCCTATAAGTAAAAAATAAAAGCCTCATAAAAAGAGGCCATAAAGCATTGCAGCCGTGGTCCAGATGTGTACTTCTAAGTACAGCTGGCATTAAAGTTGCATATGCCTAAGCCCATTGGTATGTTTGCTCAGGGGGTCGCTGCACCTGTGTGTGCTGGAAGGAATTTCCACAGAATACCTGCCCTGTGTCCACATGCAGACTCTGGGACGAGTTCTGGAAGCTGTGGTAAAACGTGCTGCTCTCGACACACAAACAGGGTTGATTGGGTTTCAGCGTCAGATCTGGATGTGGCCAGCCCAGGGCCGAGTGTTGATCTTTCTCCAGTTGGTGCAGAGCCAAGTGCAGCCCCGGGGCTGTGGGGATGGGGGCCTTGCTCACAGCATCTTGTTCCTGACGGTTGCTTCCTGGGCAGCTCACAACATGTCAAGGCTGCATCTCCCCCTGCCCAGAGCGAAAGCCTGGTGGAAATGGGCAGACACCACAGTGTGCCCTTGTCCCTCACTTCCTATCACCTTCTGTCTCCGGGAGCTTGTTTGCAGATGCATCCTTAAGTACAAACTGGTACAACCAGCATGAGGAAGAGTGCCCACCTGGCAGTTGTGGCTGTTTGCGACCCTCTGGCCTTTACCGAAGTTGTGCCCACTGGGCAGCTCCCTTGTCATTGATTTGGGTGGGATGTGCCAAACTTGGTGCCAGCAGACACAAAAGGAAATGCCAGCTGTGCTGGCTGGCAGGTAGCCAGACTTCAGGTGCCTCTTCCAAGCAGATCAGGGTGTATCCTCTTTTCCTGGGGTGCAATTGAATTATTCCCACCTGTGGATCTAGGGGCCTTTTTATGTCTGAGGATGTTGAGGATGGCCAGCAAAAAAAAAAAAAAAAAGCCTGCTGCTGGTAACTGGGCATCTTGCTTTCTTTGTTGAGACTGGAAAGGAATAAGAAGGTCCTGGGCCAGAGCCTCAGCCCCTGGCAGAGCAGTACTGCCTCTGGGTTTTGTTACCTCTCTGCCAGCAGTGGTAGAGCATGTGTGTTGCCTGTGTGACCTTGTTCTTGCCATGTCCCAGCTCCAATGACAGCAAAAAGTGTCCCTCATGACCATTTCCCACAAGTCTTGCTGCTGTTTTATGTGACCTCAGGAACAGATGGACCATGCTTATGAATGGTGACATCTGTGGAATCTGAGGACCCTGGCCATTTTGAGGGGCAGTATGCCTAGCTGGGCACCGGATACCTGGCAGATCTTGTCGTGGTGGTGCTATTTCATTTTGGACCCTTGGCTAGCATTCCACCCAGCCTTCCTCGTCTCTTTCCTCCTTCTTGCCCTATCAGCTGGCCAGTCCCTGACTCCAGACATGCTGTGGGTTCCTGTCATGGCCCTGCCTAGTGGGCATCAGGTTCTCCACTGAGGCCCTCACTCTGGCTTCTGGCCTCTTTTTAGAAAGCCTTGAAATTTTCTAAGGCAGAGACCTGGTCCACATGATCTAGAGCTCAGGTTTTTTTGTTGTTGTTGTTGTTGTCTTGTCTCTTTCTTTCGCATGTAATCTGAGGCCTAAAAGCCTCCGTGGAATGTGGCCTGGATATAGAACATGGATGGCAGCAGATTCATAATCAAAAAGATGAATTAGAAACAGTGAAGTCCCATCTGTGAGAATGATGCATAACAGAGTTTGGGCGAGTTGATTGTCTCAGATCTGGTCTACCAAGTAGTCCATGTGGGACAGTCTGTGCTGGTAACCTTTCCATTGCTGGGACAAAATACCTGACACTCTCCACGTAGGTTATTCTGCTCAGGGGTTTTCATCCGAGGTCATCTGACACCAACAGGAATATTACAGTGAAAGGGCAGCAGAGGAAGCTGCTCAGCTCAGAGCATCCAGGAAACGGAGTGGGGAAAGAGCCCGAGAGAGGAAAGAAAGGGCCGGGGACAAAGTGTATCTTTCAGAGGCTAAGGCATGAGGATCCCAAGTTTGACCCTAGCTTAGACTTATCTAGCCCATCTCAAAATTAAAAATTGGAAAAAAGAGCAGAGGACTTAGTACAGTATAAAGGCCCTGGGTTCAATCTCTAGTACCCACCCACCCTCAACTCACCAAAAAAGCGCCTTCCAAGCCCCGCTCCCAGGGATCTACTTGCTCCAGGTGGTCCCCAGCTCCAAACAACACATTCAGCACATTGCGTCCATCAGTGAGGAGCTCCCTTCTGACCCATCTCTTCCATAGGCCCTACTGCACACAGCTGCGCTGGGCTCAGCCTCTCGGCACAGTGAGTCTTTAGGGACACGTTGTACCTAAACCCCAACACAGTCCACGGCAGCACATGAGGAAGTGATTTCCACGTGAGATGACCGCGTGCTCTGTGTGTGCCATTGTGATGAGGTGGGAGCGCGGAGGGCTGGCTGAGCCGCGTCTGCACCAGGCCGTGTGCTGATCTCCGCGAGGCGGTGGCTGGTGCACGCTGGACATTGTATTCCCCTCTACCTTAGGAAGGACACTGATGGCCTTGGGAATGTTGCAGACGCAGAGAAAGTACAGGGACTCTTCTATCCTAGAAGGAATTGGATAGAAAGGAAGGCCAAAAAGAACTATGTGCTGAAGGGGCATTAGGGGTGTGTGTGTGTGTGAGAGAGACTCTAGAAGGCAGAAAGTTTTCACTCGGAAAACAGTCCAGAGAGTTGTCTGAATTGTTCTAAAGAGAAATCTTTATATTAGGAATGAAGAGTTCCCTGTCACTATAGGTGCATAAGCACAGCTTTGATAGATACTTCATTAAGAAGTACTTCTTCAAGACAGGTATGGTGGTGCCTGCCTGAAATCCCAGCAGCCTGGGAAGCTGAGACAGGAGGATTGCCAGTTCCAGCTCAGCCAAAGTGAGCTGGAGCCAAATGACTTCATGAGATCTTCTCAAAAGTAAAAACAAAGAGGACAGGGAGGTGGCTCAGTGGAATAAGCGCTTCCCTGGCAAGCACAAGGGCCTGAGTTCAATCCCCGGTTCCCCCCCAAAAAAGGAAAAACAATGTTCTGGGATATAGTTCGGTGTGAAGATTCTGGGCTCAATCCCCCAATGCAAATAAGGGGTTAGGGGGCTTAGAACCTGCCTTTGTGGGGCTCAGTGTCTACCTCATTCAGGCAGCAGACCTGGGGGCAGAAGAGAGTAGGATCAGAGCTGGGAGAGATCCTGTAGCCAGGTTTCTTAAATTTTACTAATGGAAAGGTCTGTGGCACCACATTAGTGCCATGTTAATCATCTTGGTCTTTTGGCTATGCTATTTGTAGAAGGAACCCCTGTCCAGCATCCTGAAGCACCCCTTCTCATGCCGCACGGTTGTCGGGTCTATGGGACTGTGGTTCTGTTGGCATCACAGACACCTCGACCCAGCGGTCCCCATTTGCCAGAGCCTCCTGGGCCAAGCCCAGTCCTGTGAGAGTGGCCCAGCTGGGTAACTGCTGGAGGACACAAGTCAGTGAGGCCCAGAGGCTCAGCTTCATTTCTTGGCTGGCCCTGGAAAGCACCCTCCGGCAGGTCGGGCCTGGCCTGGCTCTCAGAGGAGAGGTGTAGCATGCGACTCACACCTGTTGGGAGCCTTGGGCCTGGAAGGCAGCCGCTGCCCCAGGAGGCAGTCTGCAGGAAGGTGTGTAGGCCAGCTTCAGAGTCCTGCAGCCCACTTCCCCGTTGTTTGCAGCCTGATGTTAGCCAGCCGGGGTGTCGTGGTCATAACTCAGGTTTCAGAAGCCTATTTCCATCTAAGACCTCCGTACACACCTCAGCTCCAAACACTCCAGAGAGCCTCTGGGGCCAAAATATTTTCTTTTTATTTTTGTGAAGTAAGTCATTTTGAGCGTGAAGTATTATGTTTTCCCTTTTATTCTTTGTCCGCACAAGTCCTGTGGTTGAAGAGTACACGAATTGCCCATTAATCTAGTGGGAGAGGGACATTCAGGGAGAAGCAGCCGAGGACTAACTAGAGCAGGATTGTTGACAGTCTGGCTTTGAGCTTATCCGAGTTCAGGGACCTTGGGAATAAACTCAGCCACATGCTTTCCTGTAACTGACTGACTGCACCAGCCTGTCTGAGCGTCTTGCCCTTTGCCTCTCGCTCATCCAGTGCAGAGGCACCCTAGAAACAAAATCTTGGAGTTATGCCTTCCACTCCACGCAGCTCCATTGCCTTAGTCCCAGCTGTCTAGAGCCTCTACAGGACCTTTGCCTTAGCAAACGTTCATCTTTGCTGGGAGCCACCAGCACTGTTTGTTGACAGTTAACAGTTTGCAGACAGATGAAGTGATTGTAGGCTTTTGATCTAGGTCACTCCACCCTGAACATCCTGAGGCTGTCTGAGGTCCCATTGCTTTGTGCTCAATCTTTGTCCAAGGTGACTTCTGTGCAGTCTCCTGAGATTGCCACCCTGCTACGGGGCCATCTTGATTTGAGTGATAATTTTGCAGGGTACATCAGTCTGGGCTGGAGGTTGTTGTCTCTCCTTGATTTTGTGTTGTTTCTAAAATCTTGACTATTACATGCCTTGGTGTAGGGGCCATCACCTTCACCACCTAGGCAGACCCATGTGCATTGAGCACAGCCCTGGATTGCCCAGCTTCCTGCCTTGATAGGAAACCTGAGCAAAGCCCATGTTTTCATCTTCAGGCCTCCAGTTGGCACGTGTTCTCTGCACCACCCCCATGACTGGAGCCCCTGCTGCAACTCTGGGCTTTCCCTCTCCAGCCCAGTTGGCCAAGCTGTGGCATTTAATCCTGGGCCCATCCTCACTTCCTGAAGAGCTGAGGATTTTGAAATGGCTAGGTACAGGCAGAGCTAGAGCTCCAGCAGGGTGGCTTAGTTCCCCTGTAGCCTGCTCTCCACTCCTGGCCACATTTGGCCATTCATGTTGCCTTGCAGGGCCCAAGAGCGGGAAGAGCCACCTTATTGAAATAGTATGTTAGCATTTAAGCAATATTAATACTATTTGACTCATTACATATACAAAGACCAGTTAAAGTGCTTCCATGTGTGTGCTGTTAGTTCTGGCGGGTGACTTCTCTGATGGCTTCATGTGGTTTCAGACAACGTTTTAGCACATTCTTAAAATACCCACAAAAGCCTTTATGTAAAAACTCATAAATGTGAGCCACATAAAAATTATTTTTTTTTCCTTGTTTCATGTCATTATGATCAAAGTATGGTAGGTAAGAATAAATTTTCAAAATCTTGTTGAGGTCCCTCTTTAATTAATGTTTCACGCACAGAGGAGAACCGCAAACTGTAATGGGGCGGGGCACCGTCTGCACCCTGCGGTCACCGCTCGCCTGACCACCAGGGAGGCTGGTGCTTGTGGGCATTTCCTGAGGGGCCCTTTCTAATCCCTCAGTCCTGTAGCCTTTGTCTTGGAACATCACGTTGAGACTTGTGGCTGCTCGAGTCCCCAGCGGTCTCTCTTAGTGTGTGGAATGCAAGTCCATTCTTGAGTTGTTGTGATGTTTGGGCCATGCCAGAGGAGGCCACGTCCCAGCATGCCTGCCACACCTCAGGAGGGAGCACTCCAATTCCTTCAGAGAAGAACACATTCAAAGTGAGGCCAGCGGCACCGCCTCTTAATTCCACTGCAAACATTTCTTTATTAAAAGTCAAATCTACTGTAAATTAGGATCTTGCCAGATATAATACTATCATTGCTCTCTCTTTTTTGTTGTTGAGTTTTTGTTGTTCTTGTTGTTGTTTATGTATTTGGTACAGGGTCTCACTACGCAGTTCCAACTCAGTAGTGATCCTCCTGTCTCAGCCTCACCAGATCTGGGATTACAGGCCTGTGCCACCATGCCCAGTCTGAATGGCCAATTTGGTGTGCTTGCGGACGGGGCCAGCGGGGCATGTGGTGTTGGGGAGCAATCCCTGGTCCTGTGCTTGCCTAAGTAGGCACTTAGTCTGCTGAACTATCTACCTCACCAGCCCTGACTGCCCCAGCTATTCACAGCAGTTACGAAATCGTGTGTCTCCATGGGGAAGTCGTCATCAGGTGCCAGGTGGAACAAAGCTGAACTCAACACAGTAGCCATTGTGCTCATGGCTATGAAAAGATTAGGCATCTGGACAAAGTCTGGAAGGGACTTTGAAAAGATCAGATTTATGGGATGCATTGATGTATTATGGGCCTTTTTGGTTTTTTTTTTTTTTTAATGTTTTTGCCTTTAAAAGAAAAAGAGTAATCCACAGGAATGTCATAATTGGGCTTTCGTTTTTACCTTCTTCCTCTCCAACATTTTGAATCTTCAGGCCTGGTTTGTGTGACCCATTGGGGTAGCCTAGGATGGCAGAGAGCTGTTCAGGGCAGGAGCCCAGGCCACAGGGTGGGGCACTGGAGTGGAAACAGCCAGTTCCACCCTATAAAACATTAATGCTGGTGCTTTATTTTTCTGGAAGAACATGAAGGTATAGGACTATGGGGCTCAGTCTTAGGCCACCTGATACTCTGGAACTGGCCATAGAATAGTGTGGGTGAGGACTGCCAAGCTGCCAGGATTCCTCCTGGTTCCTTAAAGGGCAATCTGACCTGCCTCTCCCCAGTACTCCAGTACACAGGAGAGCGGCACTGCTGTGGCTGGTGCACACATCCAGGTAACACTGGGCCTCTGGCCTTGCCCAGGGTGGCCAGGAGGAACTGTCAGCCCAGCTTTTTGGCCAGCACAGGCACCATCCCCAGCCAGAAGGGCACCAGAAGGCTTGCTGTTTCCTCCTGTCTTCTAGGCTAGTCCATACTGTGTGTTGGCTGAACACTAAAAGAGAATAGAGGACTCCAGCACTGCTCTGATTTAGCGGGGAACAGCCCAATATGTGCTCTCCCCACATGGGATCGTGCACACCCAGGTTGCAACACACAACTAGGTGGGACCTGGGGTTTTCCATCAAGACCTGTCTTATCTCATCCTGGGAGGAGAAGTTCAGAGACAGTTTGGGTGAAGAGGTGCCGTACTCCACATCACACCTCTGAGGGTACAGGTTGGCCTGTGCCCTGGGATTCTCCCTTGCGCCGAGTGCTGGCCCCACAGGTGCCTGCCTGTTCCTGCATGCTTTCTCCCAGGGTCCTGCATTGCTGCACCTGCCCAGGGCCTGGCTTCATGCTGCAATGCAGCCAGCCCGTCGCCGTGTATCTGGATCCTTGATGCGTAGAGCAGGTGCTCCGAGTGGAAGCAGGCTGCAAATCTCCTTGGATAACTTAATCACCGTGGGTGTGTGGGACTGGGGTGGGGGGAGAGGGGATGGTCCTGCAGCACAGTCTACCTTAGGAGTCTTGGAGGGAAGGGACTATGAGCACTCTGTGGTCTGTAGTGGGTTAGGGCAGATGAAACAGCTTCAGCACCCTCATGTGTCAGCATGTCTGAGGGGCAGGGGCTGCTTCCTTGGTCTGATTGTGTCACACCTTAGCGTAGCTCATGTGCTGACCTAATTTTTTAAAAAATAGTTTTAGACTTTGCATAAAATTGCAAACACAGAGTACAGTTGGCTGTATCTGCATGGCATCAGTTCCAGGACCCTGTGTGGAAACCAGGTCCCCCTGAAATGATCTCTAGGGTACTAACAGTACCTAACACCATGCAATGGCTATGTAAACAGTGGGGGGTTGTTTTTGTTTTTGTTTGTTTAGAGTGGGAAGAATTTATTGAGACAGAAAGCTTTTGCCTGAGAGAGACAGAAGGAAGTCTGGAAAGTGGATTGCTGCAGTCGTACTGTAATTTAGATAATATTAACCAATGAAAAAATCAGTTCAGTGCAGATTCAGGCCTTTTCCCAAATATTTTGAACACAAAGTTCATTAAATCTGAGGATGTGGAGCCTGTAGGTACACAGGAACAAGGATATGAAGAATTCTTATCTGTCCTTCATCTGTGTTCTCTAAATACTAACATTTACCCTAAGTATGTATTTTATTATATTATAGTTCTATTGAGATAAAATCCACAGATGCATGTTAATTTTTCGTGCTTCATATTAAATCTAACTAATCGTCTGTCAGGTAGCTTCTTTATTTTGCTTTTGTCTCTAAGCTGTTGATAAAGTAGGCATTGCCTGTGTGGTCTGGGCTCTCACCGCTCGTCCTGGTCATTGCCATTAGCTGATGCTTTTGGTAGATGAGCACATGAGCTGAGGTCGTCGCTGGGGCTGGCCACCTGCCCTGCTTCCCCAGTGGATAGGCTGCACTATTCATTCACAGCCTCCTTGGTGTCGGAGGGCCCCAGTCTATCGGGTAAAACACACGCTGACCCTGAGTTTGATTTTTCCAGAATTGTGGTCAGCTATTGGCAGTTTTTTTGTTTTTTGTTTTTGTTTTTGGCTTTGGCTTGTTTGTTTGTTTGTTTGTTTATTGACAGAACCAGGGATTGAACTCAGGGTCTTGCACTTGCCAGGGAAGCTCTTATTCCACTGAGCCATCTCCCCAGCCCCCTATCGGCAGAGTTTGAGATTCTGCACTGGTTCATTCCATTCCTCACCTCACAGCAGCCTCTATCACAGCAGTCACCTCAGGTCTCTTGGATCTGCAAGCCCAGCCTGATGGCCGATACTCCTGGCCTTTTCTTTCCCTCCTCCATTTGGTCATAACTAGGAATCTTTCCATATTGACTTGGATCTGGCAAGAAGCAGTGTCCCACAGTGAGCCCATTGTTTCTGGCTAGGATTTTGCAGCAAGTGACTAAAAAGCCAACAGGGGTCCTTACCCTCCTGGGTCAGGTGGGACTCGGGGTGTGGGGTGGTACTTGTTACTATGATTCTCCATTTCCCCATTCAAATAGGAATCCCAAAGGTAAAACTACTGACTAGTGTCACTTATGATAAAGAGTATCATAAATGCAACAGCAACAGTGGCTTCCAGTCGCTGTCTGCTGTGTGTCACACTCGGTGCCAGGTCCTACATCAGAGAGGACTCTGAAGGCCTGAGAAGATGGTAGGCTTGCCAGAAACACAAAGCTCAGACTCAGGCTTCCATTCATGACCTGTAAGCTCACATTCTTTCTGTTATCCTTCAAAATGACTAGGTCGTAAAGATTAGGTATAGAACCATCGCAGGGAGGGCCCTTAATTCCAGGCAGGTGTCTGGGCACATCATCGGTAGAGGGCAGCCTGAGACCTGGTCCGAGATATCTGCCGTCTGACGGGCACACGGCTCTATCTCTTGCAGGTATTTTGAAGGCGGCGTCTCATCTGTCTACCTCTGGGATCTGGATCATGGGTTTGCTGGAGTGATCCTCATAAAGAAGGCTGGGGATGGATCAAAGAAGATCAAAGGCTGCTGGGATTCCATCCATGTGGTAGAAGTGCAGGTACTGCTGCCCCAGCAGCTGGTGGCCGGGCCTCCGGTGCAGGCGCTAAAGCCCCCAGTGAGCCCAGGCTCTCGCAGAGGTTTCTGCTGGGATACAAAGACCCCTGCTGATTCCTCCAAATCCTTTTGGAGAAATACAAGGCTGCAGTAGTCCCTTGATAACAAAGATCCCCAGACAACTTAGTACACAGAATTGCAGATTCTGCCCCTTGAAAAACCAGTTAGGGGGAAAAAAAAGCAACAAACTGCATTGTGCATATACACCTACTCCCAAGGTGATTGTAAACTGTGTGCACTGGAAACACACACTTTAAAAAGATCACAAGAAAATCCCACCAGTTGGGATTTTTTAAGGCAGGTAACATGATGCCCTCAGAGAGGACATGTTAGAACGGCCTGAACTAAGGAGACCCTCACACCCCTCCTCGGCTTGCTTTGCTCCTCAGCCTCTGATCTCTGCATCTTCCCCTCTTCCCCTAGGAGAAGTCCAGTGGCCGCAACGCCCACTACAAGCTGACCTCCACAGTGATGCTCTGGCTGCAAACCAACAAGTCCGGCTCAGGCACGATGAACCTCGGCGGCAGCCTCACCAGACAGGTAAGTTCACGTTCCCACCTGCTTACCAGTGGCCACAGGTGATGGCCTCAGAGCTGGCCTTCTGTGGCCTGCCCCGCCAGGGGCAGTCGCCTCAGCCAGCTGTCTGCCTGCCACCTGTGGAGGCTTGGTGCCTTTTGCTCCACTCACACCTGCACACACCTGCCATGTCCCTGCCTGCTCTCCACTGGAGGACACAGTGATTACAGAATTGGCCATAGTTTCTCCTCATCAAGGCTGGCTAGCCCTCCACGCAGGCTCAAGTGGTGCTCCAGGAAGCAGTGTGGCACTGTTGGCCAAGCCAGCTTGCCCCTCTGTGAGTCACTCATCCATCTGCAGCTTAGGGTCTCTGCACCTGGCCCCCTCAGCCCAGTCTGAGGACCAGCCTCACCTCAAGAGTGCTTATCAGAAATGCTAAAATACTGCCCCCCCACCACTCAACTCAAGGTCTACATTTTAATGAAATTCTCCCAGGAATTCTGTGTGTACATTAAAATTGAAGAAATAGTACTTACCCATTTCACTCACCTTACCCTTGGGCATCACTCGCAGCCAGCTCCTAATGTCCCTTCCTTGCTGTGTCTAAACTGAAGTCGGACCTTTCCCTGGAGCACACTGCCTGCTGTTGCGCTGGACTTCACTCAGGGTCTGCGTCTGACACCATTGGAAGCATCTGTGCTAGCTTAAGAGCCTTGATTCCCCATCCAGGGGGAGACTCATGTTTAAGAACTTGACCCCTCTGAGAGGCCTTCACCTCACAGGAAGCTCTGGGGAAAAGGGGAACGAGAAAGCGCAGAGCACGAGGTGTAAGAGGCAGCACTTGTCCTCAGGAGGACCCCACCTCCAGGGGCGTCCTGTCCCAGTCTAGAATGCCTAGCTTTGGAGTATGAACATTTCCCTTAATGTCAGATTTTTTTCTCAATAAAATAATTACACTTGGGGCTGAGTAGTAGAACCCTTGTCCAAAACGTGTGGTAACCTAGGTTTGATTCCCAGCACCACAGGGAAGAAGAAAAAAAAAAAAGAATAGAGAGCCGGGCGTGGTGGTGCAGGCCTCTAATCCCAGCACTCGGGAGGCTGAGGCAGGAGGATTGTTGTGAGTTCGAGACCAGCCTGAGCTACAAAGTGAGCTTAAGGCCAGCCTGAACTGTATAGTGAGACCCTGTCTCAAAAAAGACAAAAAAAAAAAAAAAGAATAATCATGCTTTTAATGGCTCTGGATAGGAAAAAAAATATGACAGAAAGGAGCAGTTACTGACTCGTAAGTGAGTTTGTATTGTTTTAGTTGGAATAGCATCATATAATCAAAAATCGGTAGTGCAAGGCGGGTGTCAGCCAGCATTGGCCTTGGGGTGTGTACTGGAATCTTAGGCTCATATGCACCCCCATTCCCACCCTGCCACCTCTGCTGTCTCAGCCAGAGTCCAGTGGGAGAAGAGGGTCCACTTGTCAGACCTCTGGACAAGACTTTCCCTGCCCCACCCTGAACCAAGCAGAGCCCATCCCACTGCCAGAAAATGGCCTTCGAGAGGGCCAGCTGCACCCCCAGGCACCTAGCTTCTCCACTGCCCACTTCCCTACACCCTGACCTCTGGCAGTGGGTAGAGAACCCCAAATCTATGTCCAGAAACTGCTTCCTGCATCACTGCGTCACTTAACCCTTCCCACCTGTTTATAATTCCACCCAGGGATACAGTGATCTGGACAAATATTTAATCCTCAGCCTTCCTAATAGTTTAAATCAGAGCTGTCAGCCACGGCCAACGTTTAGTTCCGGCTTGCCTCGAGCAGCAGCTCCTGCCAAGCCAAATGCAGGCCTGATGAGCAGCTGTCCTCAGCACACCTTGGCTGGGCCGTGGGCCTTGTTTGCATTGCCTTTTGCTCTTGGGGCTTTAATGAGGAAATTCATGTTTCTGTCATCATTGTTACAGTCATATCCCGTAATTCATCTGAAGTACATTGAAGCTGGTGCTCACTTCCTGTGACTGTAAAGGGGTCTCGAGGAGCTTGGAGGTAGACAAATCTACATCACCAATGCGCAGCTTCTTCAGCAAATGGGAAACGAGGGTTGAGGGCAGAAGCTATGGCTCCTGCATGAGCCCAGGAAAAGTGTCTGGAGTTGCCTTGGACGAGTGACAGGGATTCCCGGAACATTGGGCAAGCAAGCGCTGCACCACAAGTGTGCGTGGCTGTGCCTGTCAGCTCCTTTGACTCAGTGATACTTGAGGCAGAGCTGCTATCCCACCTGGAGGCGAGGACACTGAGGTGTGGCTGTTAAGCAGTTTGTCCCTGGTGACATGACCAGTAGAGGCAGGACTAGGATGCGAACCTAGAGTTGCCTAACTGGAAAAAAGAAATGTGTTTTCTAGTCTGCCATACTTGGTTGGTCTAAAACTGTTCTCTGTGCCTGCTGTGCAGCAGATGCTACACAAATGTTCAAATTGGGAGTCAGCTCCTCCTAGGCAGGCCCTCCCTATGGGCACCAGGGGACGAGTAGACTGCTGGAAATCCATTTGCGTTTGCCCCTGGAGTGAACAAAAGGGGCTTAGGCTTTGTCAGTAGTCCAGTGATGTGACCACATTCACATTTCCAGAAGCTGGCTGACAGGAGGGGCTGTTAGACCCGCCCTGGGAAGCCCTCGGAGAACCAAGGGTCTCTATAGGGGGAGGGCAGCACAGAAGTGAGCGTGTCAGCCCTGGGCAGGAAGGAGGGCAAAGGCAAGGGCTGGAGGAGCAGCTGCAGCAGTGCAGGGGTTCAGCACAGAGCACCCAGGGCTCTGTGGGCCCCAGGATGAGTGCACGCTCCCTCTGGCGTCTTCCTCCCCCACCCTGCGTGGTGCTTGCAGCAGCAGGCTGGGGGTTTCCCGTGGGCACTCGCCCTCCTCACACACTTCACTTCACACTCACACTCTTTGCCCAGCTCTCAGGAGCCCTCCTAGCCCTCATTTCCTGGCCCTGCCTGCAGAAGTGTCCAGAAAGACTTGCTGGTGCTGCTCATCAGGGGTCCCTTCCCAGGGCATCTCCGGCTCTCCCAACCTTTCTTGCCAGCATTTGAATGAGCTGGAGCGTTGCTCTCTGTGGTCCTTGTCACAGTGATGAATGGCCGCAGCTGTACTTCCCAGCTGGTCAGGACACACCCGGGTATGAGCTCCCAGGGCCCCTGCCACCCCATTGCTGTGGCCTTTTGTCACCCCATGCTGGGCTGTTTCTGTGGAGTGGGGGTTAGAAAACAGAGTGAAGTGTGTGGGAAGATCCCTGCCAGTTTGAGGCTTCATGGGGCCCTCCTGTGAGGAGGCAGGCAGAGGTGCCCCTTGCTTGGCTGGCTCCTCAGAGCCCCAGTGGGAAGGCCTGGGCAAGGGAAGAGGGTTGTATGCCAAGTACCAGCATGCCGAGAAGGAAGCTGCGCTGGGGCCCCGTCCTGTGTCACAGTAGACGTGGGAAAGGCAGACCGTAAATCTCTGGAGAGAGATCCAAGGTCTCCCATCCGGGGAAGGGCCCTGCAGATGTTCGTTTGATTTTTTTTTTTTTTTTTTTTTTTTTAATTCTAAATATTTAGACATGAAGGTGGAATGTTTTGTCGAGCGGGGAGATCAGGCCAGTCATTTGCAGGCAGAGCCGTCTTCCCACGCAGCCACAGGCTCCCTGATGTGTCTTCAGGCAAGAGAGCCCCAGCCACAGCCCTTGTCGCGGGTCGTGGCAGCAGAGGTCTCCCAGACTTGGGCTTGGCAGTTCATCTGGCCAGGCAGTATATTTTCCTTAGAGGGATGAAGTCCTAGCCCACTCTTCCAGATGCAGGGAACAAAGGACGGGCCAGCAAGCTCAGGGCAGATCTGGGAGCACGTGCAGCTGCAGCAGCTCCTTGCTGCCACCCAAGAGGTTGCCTGGGTGGCCACTCTAGGGCAGCCCGGCTCCTGAGTAGTTTGTTGGGCATTTGTCAGATGACCTGGGGCAGAATGACCCAGTGCCTAGCTGAGGGAGAAAGCTGGGTGTTAGGCAGTCTCTGTCACCATCCCTGGCCCCGGAGAACAGGGCAAGAGAGGAACCGGTCAGAGGCACTAGGCAGGAGACACAGGAGGCCAGATGGACCCTGCTCGGAATTTCTAAGCTCTGGATTGTGATTTATCCTTGGCCTTTCTGGTAAAGAGCATGGAGGAAATAGAGCCAGCAAGAGGTCTTGTGGAAGCAAACAGCTTTCCAAATCATTCAGAGCTTGGTTCTGGTCCTAGCATAGTAGCTTCCCAGCTAAGTGATGCAGACAAACTGCCTCACTTCTCCTTAAGACTAAGTTTTCATTGGTGAGTTGATGATGTGTGTTTTCAAAGCTGAAAGCATTTCAACACAGGGCTGGTGCTCAATCAAGGTAGCTGTCACTGCCACTACCATGAACCTTCTAGAATGTATGCAGTTTTAGACTGGACATTTCCCTACACTGGGCAACCGTAGCCTTCCTTGGCTTGGCAGCAGGCTGGGTCCTGGCCTCCAACCCAGCCTCATGCCCTCAGCACGACTTGGCAGCCAGCAGGACTCCAGGGGCCAGAGGGACCTGGGAATGAAGTTCAATTTTAATAAGCCAGAAAAGCTGCCGTCCCGCCGAGCATGGCTCTAGGCATTTTCTGTACCTTGGTCCTTCAGTGTGAGGCAGAGGCAAGAAAATCAAGGACTAGACAGGCTGAAGCCCTTTTCCTGCTGGGCTTCAGAACAGGGCCTGGGGACCTGAGTCAGAAGCAGCCACAGGGCTCTTGAGTGGTACCGACTCTAGCCAAGCCCACCCTACTGGCTGTCCCCACTTAAAGATGCATGTGTGAGTGAGGCACAGTTTCCCTTTCAGAGCTTTCCAGTGTCTCCCCCATTGCAGCCCATGGGGAGGAGAACAGGGTCTTGCTGGGGACAGACGGCAGGCTGGACTCTGACTCCAGCCTGCAGTTGGAACTACCTTGTGGAACATCTGTGTGACCACAGCACATAAAAGTGTTTTCCTTCTGGCAGCCACTTTTATAAGGATGTAATAATATATGCATTACAAAAATAGTTCTATTTCTGGTGGGTCAGCATTGCCAGCAAGCTGAGCTTGGCCAGGTGTAGAGGGGAGGCTGTAGGGGGTAGGAAGGGGCCCTGGAAAAATGCTGGTGCATGCCAGGATCTGTCCCCCACCCAGGCTCCCTCCCTGCCCTCTCCTAGTCCCTACTGGGCCTTTCATTGGGGCTCAGTTTCCCTGCTGTGGCTGAGGGCCCCGTCCTGTGCTCCTGGCAAGGCCATATGCTCCCCAACCTCTTCTTGTGCATCCAGTGGCCTCAGCTTTTCTGCTTGTTGGAAGGTGGCTCTTGCTCCTGAAGGACAAAGAAGGGAGCCTGAAGACCGAACCCCTAGCATGACTTGACTTACCCTCATAATGAGCCCATTGCCCCCAGTGCTGGCTTTGCCTTCTGCTGCTGGTGCTCATTTAAAATGGAGCCCTTAGGCGTCACTGTCAGGTTCAGATGGCAGGCCACCTGGTTGCATCAAGCCGGTGGCTGGAAGGTATTTGGAAGCGGTATTCAATGCTGCTGTGGGGTTCAGTAAGCTGGGCTTAATGCAAGATGATACAATATATGACGATGAAGATGTACAAGAATCCATAAGAAGGCTTCCAGAAAACCTTTATGATGACAGGATGTTTCGCATTTAGAGAGCCCTGGACCTGAGTAAGAAGCATCAGATCTTGCCTAAAGAACAGTGGACAAAATATGAGGAGGGTAAATTCTACCTTAACCCATATTTCAAAGAGGTTATTTGGGAAAGAAAAGAAAGAGAAGGGGCAAAGGAGTAATCACATAGTGGAAGTCTGTGGATGCAACAGTCTTCAAAATATTTTTATGAACTTGGTTAACCCTGAAACATACAGTTCAAAAATTATCTGGTCTGCAGATACCATACCTTAAATAAATGCCTGATGGGGCCAGGGAGATGGCTCAGTGGAATAAGCGCTTCCCTGGCAGATGCAAGGGCCTGAGTTCAATCCCCGGTTCCGCAAAAAAAAAAAAAGTTATAAAGAACCTAAATAAATAAATAAATAAATAAAATAGAGCCCTTAGGCTGGGCGTGGTGGGGTGCCTGTAATCTCAGCACTTGGGAAAAGTTGAAGACGGGAGGATCACTATGAGTCCAGTGAGACCCTGTAGACCCTGTACTAAATATGCAAAACTAAATAAATAAATATGGGGCCCTTGGTGAGCTCAAAGCCCTTATCTTTTCCCAGGGGTAAAGGAGAGAGCAGGAATCTGCCCTTCTTGTGCAACTGGGGAGAAAGGGCAGAAATTAATTTGCTGGAAGGATATAATTCACTCCTTGCCCTTGGCCTTCTCCCTGCCTAGCAGAAAGCTCTGAGCAGCCCTGAATCTAGGCCTGGTAACCATTTTCATGTGAAGAGAGAGAACACGCAGTCACCATGGGTCAGCAGTCACTATAGGTCAGCGTCCAAAAACTCCTTTAACCATGGGGGTCCTCCTACCTCCCTGCCGTGCTCCCCAACTCCTATTCAGCAACACACCAGCCAGCTGTGTAGGCAACAGGTTTTTGCTGGGGGAAGATGGCAGTGCATCCAACAGCAGGTCACCTTGGGGGAGGCTGAATTAGTGTCACTGGCATGGAGGGGGATGGCTGGCATTGTCGTGTGCATGGCCACTCCCCTGCAGTTTTGTGTGGACCCTTTGCAGTCTCAAATTGAGACTCCCCTCGATCTTTGCCCAAGAGTGCTGCTGGCAACGCAGGGCCCACAGGTGAGGGGCAGAGAAGCCCAACCTTCTAGCATTCCTCTCCCTCTTCCGTCTGACAAGCTCTTGGCCCAGACAAGTTGTTTTTTGAGACAGGGTTTTGCTTTATGTTCCAGGCTAGCATCAAACTCATGATCCTTCTGCCTCAGTCTCCCAGTGCCAGAACCAGATGTGGTTGGTGGTTTTGCAGAGGTTGAGCTGCATAACAGTGAAAGGGCTTTTTGGAGCCCTGGTTTCCAGCCTTAGTTCTACACTGTATCCCTGTGTTACACCTTATCAACCGCCACCACACACAGGCACAAACACACACACACACACACACACACACACACACACACACACACACACACACACAGTGATCAGAGCTTACTGTTCCTATAAGCAGGTGCTTATTAAGGGCAGATCTGTCATAGCCCCAAGTCTGTGGTCCATGTCTTCTCTCTTCTTGGTCCACCTTGTTTGCACTCTGTGGTGATAAAGACTGGTCTGTGCCCTCTTCGGAGTCCCATAGGCTCCTGAGTCCCATTCCACACACCTAGGCCTGGACAGCCCTATCTCTGTCCTCTGTGTGCTTGTGATCAGGATGCAGATTTTTTACATTTTATTTTGAAACATGGTCTCCCTGGGTTGCCACAGCTGGCCTTGTACTTGGTATCCTCCTACCTCAGCCTCAGGCTTATGCATAGCTGGGATTATAAGTGTTCACCACCAGAGCTGACCACATTCTTGACAAGGGTGAAACCACCTAAAACTCACCAGTCTCTTTCTACAGGAACCCTTGTAAGTCAGCTGTGCCCACTTTGTACCTAGTGAAGTTATGAACTGGTTTGTACCCTGAAGTAGGAGAAGCACAGGGTTGAAATATCTACAGCACTCTGCAGTCGCTTCTGAAAGGCTTATGTCTGGGCAGACAGTTGACCCAGAAACACCTGCTGGTGCATTGGCTAAGGAACCAGGAACACAGGCCAGCCCCAGTGGGCAGATGCTCTGTCTGAGCTGGCTACCTCTGCCATTGTCTCAGGCCTGGCTGCAGAAGTCAGGCTGGAGCCTGCTGAGAGATGCTGTCTCTGTCCTTACAACCCAGCTTCCCCTTCGCAGGAGGATGTGAAACCTTGTCCTTGGTGAACCCAGGCCAGTCTGGGACCTCTGATTCGAAAGCATACTAGAAGATTTTTTTTTTTTTTTTTTTTTCAGAAGATGTTTTTAAATTATGTCATCAGAAATGATGTCTGGGGGGCAGGGAGATGGCTCAGTAGAATAAGCGCTTCCCTGGCAAATGCAAGGGCTTGAGTTCAATCCCAGGTTCCACAAAAAAGAAATGATGTCTGCACCTACCGTCCCACTACTTGGAGGCTGTGGCTGAAGAAGCACAAGTTCAAGCCCATCCTGAACTTGAACTTGTCAAGTTGACTGACTGAGACATTTTCTCAGATTTTTAATTTGTTTCTAGTCAGCACGTAACTTCCAGACTGTCTTCCCTCAATCAAGAAAAGCAGATCAGCACTGCTGCTCCAGTGTCCTTGTACCTCCAGCGTGTGCCAGTCATTTTCCTTTTTTTTTTTTTTCATGCTTTTTTTTTTTTTTTAATGTGTTTGGTACAGGTTCTCCCTATGTAGCTCAGACTAGTAATGATCCTCCTGTTTGCAGCCTCCCTCACACTGGTATTACAGGCATGTGCCACAACACCCAGACGGTGGGGCCAATAGCTGGCACCTGCTAGGGATTGAACCGGGGTCCCTGCGCTTGCCTGAGCAGGTGCTTAGGTGCCAGGTGTTTTGAAGGTAGATTGTTGACCCAAGAAGCCTGACTATGTGGAAGCATCCTTCGGGTTCTCACATGGGTGTGGCAGTGCGTTATCATCTCGTGCCTTCCAAGTGTACCATCCTCCTAAAGGTAAAGCAGGATCGTGATGGTGATAGGCTTTCAGGTTCAGACCGCTCAGCTAACAAGAACTTTCGTGATGGGATGCGCCGTTAGACCTAGAGATACCTCGGGGTTCTGCAGTCCACACAGTGTCACAGATGGTCCATCTGCTTTTCAATTAGTAAAGTGAGTTGGCGCTTCCTGCCCACTGCTTAACTGCTGGGTCTGGTCTCTTCTCTCCCTGCCTGAAAATCCTACTCCCTGATACAGGCAGAAGCAGATAGAAGCACAGAGCCTCTGACCCCTGAACACCCTCGCTGACGCACTGGAGCTCCTTCTGTGCTGAAGGGTGCAACCCCACCTTTGCTTTTCTTTCTGCCTGAGCTCATTGTGGCCCCTGGTCCTTCTCATATTGTTCTTCGCTCATCGTTAGTCCTTGTACTCAAATCAGTGGTGCTGAACACCTACACCGTCTGTATTCTGCTAGGCATCCTATGAGACACAGGCCGATCCCATCTTTAAAAAGCTAAGTTGGCTGGGTATGGTGTCACATGCCCAGAATTCCAGCACTCTTAGAAGCCGAGGCAGAAAGATGACGTATTTGGGCAGCTTAGCATAACCCTGTCTCAAAATTTTAAAAAGGCTGAATTCGTAGCTCAGTGGTAGAGGAAGTCCCTGGGTGTAGTTCCTAGTACAACAAAGAAGAGGTTATAATCTCGTCGGAGAAGTAATGAGAGGAAAGTGGGAAATCCAGGCCAGGCATGCTGGGTAGCTCCCTCTCCAGCTGCTTCCTTTTGGGATCAGCATACCTGTTACAGGGACAGAGCTGACTGCCGGCTTAGGAAGAGGGTGCAGAGGATGGGGTTGCTGGCTCCCTACTTTTCCTGCCCTGGTGCCCAGCCCCCAGATTGGAAAGGGCATGGAGGAGAGCAGGTTTCACCCTGGGCTCTGCCACAGCTGCCACCTCAGAGACTTCTGTCTCTCAGTGTTGTTGGGCCTCCTGGCAGTGTCTCCAGCCAACAGCATGACAGCACATGACATATCATGGCCTAGGAGGCTTCAGCTGCTACTCCCACCATGTGGGCACCTGGGAGCAGTGGTGTAGAGGCAGAGCAGCGAGCAAGTCCTCCCTGTGGCCCTGGGCAAGCCAGAGCCTGGCCAGAGTGGCCTACTGCTATCCCTGCTATGGTCAGTGGTGGGGGATGAGTTCTGCTCCTCCCGTGGTTGTAGCAGAAAACACCTGGAAATGAGTTCTCAGGGCATCTGTTGGCTGGGCTGTTCATGGTCTGGAATCGCATTTCTGTACTACAAAGGTGACCTTGGAACGGGTGCAGCTGGCTCTGCAGAGCTGCCCTGGACACAGCCCTGTGCTTTGTGTAAGCCTGGGAGTCTAGCAGGCTTCCTTCTCCAGAGCACTTGCTTCCTCTCACATGGACCAATGCTTTTTTGTCTTCTGCAGATGGAGAAGGATGAAACTGTGAGTGACTGCTCCCCACACATAGCCAACATCGGGCGCCTAGTGGAGGTGAGTGCCCTGCAGGCCGCAGGGCCTTGGCAGCTCGGGATGCAGCCCCTGGTGCTGGCCCATTCAGCTCTGCCTGCCTCGGCCTCTGAGCCTCGCTCAGGCACTGCCCCCAGCGAGCTCCCAGAGGGCTGCGCTCAGCCCTTGGCCCTGGGAAGTGCTAGGTCCTGCCTCCCCCAGTCCACTGGGTGTGAACATGGACCTGGGCTCAGAAAGGAAGCAGATCCCTGGAACATGGTGGCCTTGGAGCAGCTTCAGTGGAGGCCGCCTCGCCGCCTTGGCCTCGCCTGTCACCACTTGTGTGGAAGAAGGGAGCTGCTCTCCAGTTTCACAGGATTGTTCACAGGATTGGTGGCCAGGCCAGGGGTGGAGATGTGGCTTAGACCAGCTCCCAGTAGTGGTCAGAGTTGGCCGCCAGTCCCTAGGTGTTGGCTTCCTCTGCGCCTAAGGACTGGAAAGGCTCTTGGAGCCCGGGGGGGGGGGGGGGGGGGGGGGGGGGGGGGGGGGGGGGGGGGGGGGGGGGGGGGGGGGGGGGGGGGGCTTGGCAGTGAGGCCCTCCCAGCGCAGGGCCGCAGCTGCGGGTCTCCCCCGTGTGGTCGCTGTGGGGACTGCAGGGTGAGCGATGGGAGGGAGCGGGCCCTCTTCACTTGCTTCCCAGCCTGGCTGACCACCCTGTCTTCCCAGGACATGGAAAATAAAATCAGAAGTACACTGAATGAGATCTACTTTGGAAAGACAAAGGACATTGTCAATGGGCTCAGGTAATGTACCAAGAGGTAGACACTTGCTCCTGGCTCTGCTAGTTAGTAGCTGTGTGCCCTTGGGCCTCAATATTCTCATTCATAAAATGCGGTACAAGTGCCCAAACACCCCCCCCCCCCCGGGACTGTGACAGGTACCTTCCCTGCCATCCTTTCTTTCTCCATAGCTTCTGGTTCCTGCCTCCTCACCATCTCAGCCTTTGTGCCCTTGTCCCTGGAGTCTGCCTCTCTAGCTCCTCAGGCCCATACAGAGAGTCTGCCCAGAGAGAATGCCTGCTGCTAGGGCCTGGCCTACTCTGACCAGCACAAGCTCCAGGGCAGCTTGGTGCAGCCTACAGACAGCCCCTCCAGCCAGCCACCTGCTGCAGAGCACAGCAGCTCTGTGTGACATGGCTGTAGCCAGGATCCCAAGATGTCCCATCCATGCACCTCAGGCCCTGGGTCTGTAGTATCAGCTGAGCAGAAAGCTGAGGGTCTCAAGGGCTTTGTGGGTAGCTGTGGAGTGAGCACTGTTCTTGGAGCCCAGAAATCTGGGTCTCCTCTAAGCTGTCACCTGATCCCTCAGGGGCAGGAGGGGTGGGGGTGAGGTTAGGTTGACTGCTGACACCTGAGGGATGCTTCTGCCCAGGTCCACCATGAGTCCAAGGCCCTGCTATGCCCTTGGTGGTCAGCCCAAGAGCCCATTCCATGCGTAGATCTCCTGGCCAGGCCAGAGGAGGGGAGCATGCGACCCTACGGCCAGGTCCACCTGTGTCCATCTCTATTTGTCCAGGAGACAGATGGGCATCACCTTCTGTACAGTTTCATAAATAGGAGTCCTTGGTGGACTTGCAGGGTATTTACAGGGATGAGCCCCTGAAGCCTGCTGCCACTGCCAGCCCTGACCTGCTCCAGAGGGGCCCCACACAGCCTCAGTTGCTGCCGCCGTGGAGAAGCCCTCCTGCCTCATGTGTCCCTGCTTGCCCAGCAGCCAGCCCCATGTTCTCACAGTTCTTGCTCTCTCCCTCTGGCTTCACCTTCTTCTGAACACTCTCTTAGATCTCTTGATGCAATCCCCGACAACCACAAATTTAAGCAGTTGCAGAGGGAGCTCTCTCAAGTGCTGACCCAGCGCCAGGTCTACATCCAGCCGGATAACTAAGCCGGCCCAGGTACCCTGCCCGAGAGGCCTGAGATGCCCACTAAACAGGACTCACCAACCCGCCGAGACCCTGCAGGTCCGGTGGCTGCTGTGTGGCCACTTAAACCACCACTAACCCCCGTGTCCGCTCCTGGCTGGTGAGCAGAATGTGCTCAAAACGCGCAGCCTTAGCCCTGCCTAACACAGACGTGTGTCACGTGTGCTGTGTGTGCTTTGCACTCTGGGCAGAGGCAGGCATGGGGAAGACAAAATGGTTTGGGCTTTTGCTCCTAGAGAAGCCCAGCCCTGGGAACTAACATCACCTCTCAGCAGAGGCACCAATGTGTGCCTGTGGAGTTGTCCCCCCACCTACCTGTCCTTCAGGGCAGCCTCTCTGGGTCTGGGGGACACATGGCCAGTTTGTCCCATCTTCAGCAGGGGCCCTAGACACCCAGAAGCCCTGCCACAGTGCACGGGGGACCAGCTGGGAAGGCAATCTTCCCTGATCCTGGGCATTGGATCAGTCTGGGGCTGAAGTTCCTCCAGAATGACTGCTGTGGGAACCACCCCAGGCCCAGTGTGGTGTTGATGATGGCCAGGAAGCATGACTTAAGCTATGGACAAGTACAGATCATACCAAGGCAGTCAGGCTGTGGGTCAACTGTGATTTGGAACCTTGAGCAGTCAGTGTTGGGGCAGGGGGGATGACAACATGGCATTTTGAAACCTGGCAGGCCCTCCTAGCCCAGCAGAGGCTGGGGGAACTTGAAGTGGGCCAGGGTCAGACATTTGTGAGTGACCATGCAGAGCTGCTGTGCTCCTGAGGCTGTGTGGTCTCTGTAACAGCCTGGTAAGTGTGTGCTGGCCCCAGGTCCAAGGCAGCTGTCAGCTCAAGATGTAGAACAAGGCTTAAGCCTCTTGTGAAAATCCCTTTTAAGGCCCACAGTGATGGTACTGTTCCCAGCTGCCCACAGGAGGCATGAGGGCGCAGGAAGCTGCCTGCTAGGGCGCCTCCTGAGGCTACTCTGTGAGCAGGGCCTCTTCTCATTAGGCCCAGTGGCTGACTGAGTCTGGCATCCCCATCTCTAACTTGATCCTAACTGGAACAGTCACCTTTCAGGGCTCAGAACCAGTTCTGAGTGTCTCCTTCCCCCAAGAGCTGGCCCTGCTGATAGCTCCTCTACCGCTGCTCAGCCACCATGTCCTCGGGATGGTAGCGTTGGCTGCCCATGGTGAGGCCTGCGGGTCAGCTGCAGTTTGGAGCCTTGAGCCCAGCGCCAGTGCCCGGGCTTTGCCTTAGCTGCCTCAGAGCAGGGACAGTCAGGGCAGCTATGCTGAGGTGTGCTTCGGCAGCGTGGGCCTTACAGCAGCGTTCCAGCGGGGGTTTGTGTGTGCACAGGTCTGTTTCCAAGTGTTGCTTGGAAAACCTCTTAGTTTTCTAAGGTTTTCCTAGGATCCAGTAGCAGACTTAAGTCAGGGTGACCTTGCCACACACACACACACACACACACACACACACACACACACACACACACATTTTCCAAACTTGAGCGCTCTGAGCTGCTTGCCCTCCCTCTGCCCACTGATCTTTAGGGAAGTGCCAGGGACATTTTTCCTGAAGGTGTTTCCAGGACAGGCCAGCAGGGGGTGCAGGCACTCGTCTCATTCCTGTGTTGCCTTCTGGGATCCTGGCTATGGGAGTCCCCAAGTCTGGGACCAAGTCTACAGAAGCCTGGAAGCACCTGTCCTTCTTCTGATGCCTTGGCCATGACCCCAGTGCTCAGACATGCAGACAGTGCTCAGACCTGCTCACTGGGTGGGCTCTGCTGCCCCTCTGGGAGGAGCTAGACTGCTCTGGCCTGGCCAAGTCCCCAGCTGGAAGCCAGGAGCCAGAGACCACAGTTCTGTACTGTTGCGCTGAGTGCTTGCATCCCAGATCCTAAGGTCTGGCTGCTAGACACCGGTTGCCCACAGGCCTAGCAGGGCTGACATCCACGGATGGGCGGTGCCTCCCCGGGAGTCCAGCGGGCGCTGAGGTGCCTGGGCCCTCCGCCCTCCATGCGGCAGTCTCTTGTTCCATCTATTCAGAATACCCCCCTTTCCTCCCCCACAGGTCTGTGCAGACTTTCGCAGACAAATCAAAACAAGAAGCTCTCAAGAACGACCTGGTGGAGGCTTTGAAGAGAAAGCAGCAATGTTAAACCTCTGCTTCGCGCTAAACAGCCACGCCATGCCCTCATTAGGTTCCTTTCTTAGAAAACATTTTCTGCTCCCTGTCCCTCCCTCATCCCTGCCCGCCCCAACAGGTCACATAACAAACAACTTGCATCACCGACCTACCGCACAGCGCCATCTCTCCCTGCGAATAAAGCCCGATAACCACCCTGTCTGGCTCCGAGGCCTGCTTCCCACCACGTTTTGCTATTGAAACTCTCGGTATTTCCATAGAAACCGTGTGTTTTTTGTTCGCCTGGGCCCCGTCTCCCCCCACCTCCATTTATAGGCATAAAAACTGTCAGCCGCCCCTCCTTCCACCTTTTTGTTACATTGGTGTAAAAAATGTAAAACAAAAAAATTTTATGAAATAACTGTGGTGTGTGAAAGATAGAAGAAAAACTGATTCCATGTGTGTTTGGGAGTTGCTTGGGGTTGGGGGTCAGGGTCCGGACGGGGCAGCTCTGGAGGAGGGAGAGCCGGCCCTCAGTGATGCCCTGTCCTGCACAGACCAGACCCGCCCGGCCCTGCGCAGCCGCAGCCCATGGGGAGGGGCGGCGTCCTGCTCTTCTGGCCAGGTGCTTTTCTGTCAATTTTTATGGAATGCAAAAGGAGTTTTTTGTTTTATTTTGTTTTTTTGTAAAGCTTAAAAAAAAATAAATCTACATCTTATACTTGAGCCTCCATACTTTAAAAAAATGAAAAGAACAAAAAAATAAATAAAAAGAAACTGGGACACAGCACTGGCCTTGTGTTCTCCTTGCATGTATGGCTTCAGCCAGCTTGGGGACGGCGGGGGAGGGGACTTTCAGGGAAGGGGCCTGGCAGTGGCTGAAGGCAGGTGGGGAGCTGAAGGGCCAGGCATTGCCCTGGAGCGCTTCCCTTGCTCCCCTGCAGGACCAGCATGTGAGGGCTCCTGGTGGGCATCAGGTGAGGGGAAGGCCACTGGCCCTCGGTGCTCCCCCAGGGGCTCACCGTGCAAAGAAGTACTGCAGTCAAGTGTGCGGGATGGGTGGAGCACACTTCTGTCTCCCAACTTTTAAAGCCCACATGCTACCTTCTACACTTAGCATGTAACCTCAGGATCACAGCACAGACTGGAGCCATTCAGCCCCTGCTGGGGGCGCTGCAGCCATCCACGTGCTCACTTCACAGCGGAAACCAGAAGATGCCGCAGAGCTGGGTTTCAGAGCCCCTGCCGCACCCTTCCCAGCTGCCCCACCTGCCTCCCTGGGCTTGCTGGCTACAAATAAGGTAGGATACAGTTAGCACTGGCCCTGGCTTCTTGGGCTACAGCAACAGACGGGATGTAGGGTAGCGTGGACAGAGAAGCGGGCAGCGTGGGCTGGGGAAGGGTGGCTCCTCCTGGAGCATTCACCTAGAGTTCCATCCCGGCACTGTACAGTGCAAACAGAACCAGAGAAGCCTCCCACTCAGTTCCTTTCAGTACCCAGGATTTTTAGTTGCGCTTGCCCTAAACTAAAAATAAAATAATATTAAAAATAACAACATGAAGGATCACAAAAGTACTGGTGGAAAAGATTATCTGGAGGGGCAGGCCTGGCCTCTGGCGCTGCAGCATGGGCAAGGCAAACACATCGAGCAGAGTCATCTCCTCCCAGGTCCCTGGGAGCAGACACTGGAGCCTCGAGGGCTTGCATTAGCACAGCACACATGAGGTACAAAACCTGTGAGTTTTTGTGTATGTAGGTATGCTGTCCTGTGACCAGAAAGAACTGGGACATGCAACAGGCCTGATCTTGCTCTGCCTGCTGGGCTTTTCACGGGCCACCGCTGCTGGTTCTCTGACGCTGAGTGAAGCCAGTGACATGGGGCTTAGAGGGACAGGGCTGGAGATGCAGCTCAGTCATAGAACACAGGAGCCTCCAGGGCTCTGGTGCCCACCTCTGAATTCCAAAAAGTTGCTGCAATTTTCTCCTTTCTGTGGAAGGGGATGGTGGTTGTGTTTTAGTCCTAAGGGTTGAAACCAGGGCCTGTACATGCTAAGTATACACTGCACCCCAAGCTACATCCCCAGCCTGTGATTTTTTTTTTTTTTTTTTTTTTTAGCATCTACAACAGTCTGAAAACTAAGTAAGTATATGCTTTATCCCTATTATATTCCTTTCTTTTTCTTTTTTTTTTTTTTTAATTTAGTACAGGGGGAGCCGGGGAGATGGCTCAGTGGAATAAGTACTTCCCTGGTAAGTGCAAGGGACTGAGTTCAATCCCCGGTTCCACCAAAAGAAAAAAAAAATAAATAAAAAATAATAATAATAAGCTGGGCATGGTGACACATGCCTGTAATCCCAGCAGTAGGGAGGCTGAGGCAGGAGGATTGTTGTGAGTTCGAGACCAGCCTGAGCTACAAAGTGAGTTCGAGCCAGCCTGAACTGCACAATGAGACCCTGTCTCAAAAAGACAAAAAAAATACATAAATAATAATAATAATAATAATTTAGTACAGGGTCTCACTACACAGATCAGACTTGTAGTGATTCTCTTGTTTTCAGCCTTCCAAGCACTGGGATTACAGACATGCACCACCACCCCCAGTCTCAATCTCTGCCTCAGTGTCCCGTGAGTGGAGGCAGCACAGCAGGCTGGGAATCAAACCTCCAGTCCCCTGCATCTGCCTAAGCACGCGCTTTAATCCACTGAGCTATCTGGTTGGCCCTGATCCCCATTATAAATTGCATAAATACTATAAACTAAATATTACGTAAGTGGAAGTTAAAACACCTCCCTTTTTCCCCATTTGACAAATGCAGGAAATTAGACTAATCACATGTTGTCATGTAGTTACTTCCCTCAAAACTTACCACATAGCTGCAAATATTTTGAATGAGAACCATTGTTGTGTTTTTTTGGTTTTGGTAAAATGGGATCTTGATGTGCTGCCCATGCTCACCTCAAATTCTTGGGCTCATCCTGCCTCAACCTCCGAAGTAGCTGGGCCTCCAAGGGCATGCCACTGTGCCTGGCCTTGTTACAGATTTTGCAATTCACTTCGTGTCCCTTTAGGAAGCTCATGACCTATTATAGATAGCTGGAGTGGGGGGGGAGGTATTCTTCTTTTGCCACACGGTCTCACTGTGTAGCTCAGGCTGGTCTTGAATTCACTAGGTAGCCCAGGATGGGCTGACTTGAAATGATCCTCCTGCCTCAGCTTCCCAAGTGCTGGGATCACAACACGCACCAGCACACCTGGCTGAAGTAGCTCTTTAGAATAAACCCCCTGGTGCCGTTTTGCCTTATAGTTTGGTTACAATTTGTAGCTCCCTGTTACGGTTTATGTCCAGGTGGACCCCTCCCCCAAGCCTTATGCAGTCCTAAGGGCAGGCTCCTACAGTCTGTGACTGATTCACTGTGGCGTGCTGGCATTATGGGTGTGAGTGCCACACCTGCCCGGGGTGGGCAGCCTGTGTACAAGGGCCAGGAAGTCTTGAGCCCCTCCCCTTTCACTCTTGCTGCTTTTCCTGTCCTCTGCTCCTGCGCCACCATGTCACCCTGCCTGGAGCCAGTCAATTATGGACTGAAAACTCCGCCAACTGTGAGCTAAATAAACCTTTCCAACCTTAATTTTGGGCGGCAGGTATTTTGTCTCAGCAATGAGAGAAAAGGAGGAGTATCCCCTACTTGTGTTTCACTTAACCTTTTAAAAACATGAACATTGTCTCAGATGAACTCATAAAGCAAGTAAACTTGTGAAATAGATTGGTATAACATTGTAAGTGAAGACTTACTTAAGTCTTTTTTGGGGGGCAGGGTTTGAGACAGCCTCTTGCTATGTAGTTCAGATTGGCCTTGAACTATGGAGCCCAGGCAGGCCTCAGACTCCAGCTGATCCTCCTGCCCTCCTGAGTGCTAGGATTACAAGCATGGTTGCATTGGACATTTCAGACTACACCTTCCATTCGTTCTGCTTCCATGGACATCACTGTCTCTACTTCCGTGAAACTCTGATTTGAGTAAGAGTCCCATAAACGCTCTGCAGGGTGGACAGCCTTAAACACATCTGTATGCCACTGATCCCCTTTAAGCAGTTGGGAACAAAACCCCAACTTCTCTAGCACCTCCCTGGCTACAGGGCCCTCCTGCATAGCTGTGATTGCCATTACTTTGCACTGGATATGAAGATCAATGCAATCTGTACTTACACTCTCCTTACCCTTAGCTTTCCATGGTGCCTCGGTTTACAAACTTAATTCATTCCACAATTTAAGAGAAGTCATGTGGGCAAGATGGCTGTGATTGTGTTTATCACCTGATGTGGCATTTGCAAATGGAAGCAAATTTTGCCAGATGTTTCTGTTTGTGAACTGAACTGTTCACAAACCAAGATATTACTGTACTTACTAGCTCAATTTTTTAATCTTTTATTTATTTGGTACAAGGTCTTGCTAAGCAGCTCAGACTCGTAGTGATCCTCCTGCCTCAGCCTCTGCAGTGCTGGGATTACAGGCCTGTGTCACCACATCTGGTTTTGGTGGCTGGCTCAGTGTGGGCTGGCATAGCATGAGGGAGCAGGGATGGAACCCAGGTGCTTGCGCTTACCAAGCTGGCACTTAAGACAGCCGAGCTACCTCCCTGGCCTCTAATTTTTTTTTTTTTTTTTTTTTTTTTTTTTTGTCTTTTTGAGTCAGGGTCTTGCTCACGATGCAGTTCAGGCTGGCCTTAAGCTCACTTTGTAGCTCAGGCTGGTCTCGAACTCACAACAATCCTCCTGCCTCAGCCTCCCAAGTGTTGGGATTACAGGCATGCACCACCACGCCCGGCTAACTTGATATTTTTACAGAGCTTTATGGAGTATAAGTCACATACCATGCACTTCACCCATGTAACATACAGCTCAGTAGTTATATGCTGGTTGGTGACATCCCCGTCACCTGTACTCAGGGACTTTAGACCCACACTTGGGCTTCATGCTGCAGAAGGAGTCCCCAGGTCTTCAGGTTGGGAAGGGTTTTACCTGGCCCCAGGTAGCCAGCATTGGAACAAGAGTGCAAGGGCCAGTGTCTCAGGCACGTCTGGAGTCTCTGCTATGTCCTGGGGATGAACAGCATGCACCATCTCTGCCCACAATGCTGGGGCTCAGGAACCAGACACAGTGGGAAAGCCCATCTTAGGGGCTGCCCTGGGGCTGGGGGGTCTAGATCAGTAGTCCTCAGCTGAACTAACCCACAGACAAAGGTAACCCCAGCCACACACTCTCAGTTAACGGTGTTTCCGCAGGACTCAGGACCCGGCTGCAGCCTAGTAGCCATCTGTCAGACGGGAAAGGGATGGAAAGAAGAGTGGCTGAGAATTCACCTTCATTCGGCAGAGGGCAGCTAAAAGCCCTGTTGGCTCAGTTGTGGCTTCAAAACATCCCAGGTATAAGAAATAACCAAAGGCCAGGGTGGGGGGAGCTGGCCAGATAGCTCAGAGGATTAAATCACCTGCTTAGGCAGAGCACAGCAGCTGGGCTGGGGATTGATCCCCGGGGCACAGTGAGATGACATTGAGACGGCGTGGTCATGTGTGCCTGTAATCCCAGCACCTGGAGGCTGAAAACAGGAGTATCACTACAAGTCTGATCTAATAGTGAGATCCTGTAGACCCTGTCCTAAATACATCAAAAAAGAAAGACCCAAAGGGGCCTGGGCTCCAGTGCAGACCACTGGGCTGTAAGGCCCATCCTTTCTACTCCCTGGGGAATGTCCCAGCCATCAGCCAGCCTGCAGCCTAAGCTGAGCCAGAGGCTGGAGGTCATGTGCCAATCAGCTGGCACCCTGGCTGGCCACCTAGTCCCTTAAGCCTGCCATCACAACTCTACCCAGCAGAGGGAGCCACGGAAACGAAGCCCAGCCAGGCCCAGCAAGTATGCCAGGAACGCCAGTGCTTGGCAGGCCGGCCCTGCCTGCATCGGTGCACCCCAGCTGCAGACCCCAGTGCCCTCCTCCTCATCTCAGCCAGAGGGACTTAACCAGCCGAAGTGCTCTGCCCAGGGCCACTGCCATGAGCCCTGTCCCTGTGACCTGGCTGTCCTTCAGGAAGGAGTTTTGCAAGCAGCCTTCTCCTGCATGGCTCTGTCCCCTGTGGAGCCTCCTGGGAAGGTCAAGTGTACTCATTCCTACAGAACGTTCCACCTTCAGGTCACACAGCCCTTGGTCACTGGCCTGGTCACAGTCCTCGACCTTGAGGGCAGAGCGACTCCGAGGAGCATCACCGTCGCCTGCCTCCCAGCCCCACATGGCCCAATGGCACCAAATCCCCACAATACTAGCCACAGCTGAGGTCTCTCCTTGCGGGGGCTGGGGTCTCAAACAAAGTCTTAGTCCCAAGTACATCCTCCCTCGGTTTGCCAAGTGGCCCCAAGTACCTGGATCCTGGGCCTCGGCTGAGCTGAGTGGGGCCTCATGAGGCCCACAGAAGGAGGGGAGCTGGCCCCTCCAATGCCAAAGCTCCCACCGTGATCAACAAGGCAGGCAGCAGCATGAGAACAGGGTCTGTGAACACACAGGTTAGGCTGGCCTCGTCCCTGGCCACCACTTCTAGCCTGCTGCCTCCTCCAGGAAGGCATCCATCCTCCAGGGAGAGCTGGCTATCCCTCATCTCCAAATGAAAAGTTCATCCCCACTACGCGCCAACACTGAGCCCCCACTACATGCCAGACTCCCACACTGTGGGGCTAACCCTCCTGCCACACCACCCTCCAGCCACACCTGCTTCTCCCTGCACATCCAGGTGCAGGGAGCCCACTGTGGTGTCACTCTTACTTGGGACCTGCGACAGACAGGACCCAGAGATGACAGTGAAAGAATCCAGGAACACTGGGAGGCTGGGCCAGGGTACAGGCAGACATGGTCCCTGCCCGGCCTCATCCCAGCCTGCCTCTACCCCACCCCCTACCATTGGGTTCCATCTACTACTGTTTCCTATTAAAGCAGCCCCTGGCACCCAAGCACAGAGCACCACAGTCAGGCCCCACTGGAAGGTACGTTTACTAGGTCACATCAAGTCCTTGTGACAGTCCTGGGCTGTTTCACCATGGCGTGACTCTGAGGAGGACACAGACAGAATGAGGTAGGTGGGCAGAGGGGCTCTGTGGTTAGAGCAGCTGCCTTTGACCTGGAGGTGTCTGCTCAGCGGGCCGGTCCAGGGCTGTCTTGCTTTCAGAAGAGTCAGTCCAGGTGGCAGGATCAGAGGCCTTGGGGAGGTAGGACAGCAGGACAGGAGCCGCAGGCTTGGGGTGGTGGCAAGGCCACAGCCTGCACCTGTCCCTGTGGTACTGGGGGTCCCTGCTTCCAGGCCCATCGTGGCACTGGTCAGCTGGGCAGGAGGGGCTCGCGCTCGGGGGAGGCAGCCTCGGTGGTGTTCCTGTACACCAGGAACTGGATGGAGATCTGAGGGCCATGTTAAGGTCCAAGGGAGCAGCCCGAGTCCGGTCCACCCGGAGGGGGCTGGGGCGGTGCCTCCTGCTTCCCTCCCCCTCTGCAGTGGGAGACCAGCCAGGACCCTAGCTCCTGCTATGCCCCTACCCAGCCATACCCCACTCCTCTTGAAGCTCTTCCCCCAGACACTGGCCCAGGACCGCACTGCCACCCTGTCTCCCTCCACCCTTCAGCACAGCTCTCCTCTCTCATTATAGCTCTGGGACTCAGTGAGCATTTCTAAGGGCCATGTTTACTTTCTCCCCAAATAACATTCTGTGCAGTCCTTTAGCAAACATCTACTGAGTGCTCACTGAGGGCTGGGTCAGGGGGACAGTGTTCAGAAACATTATGCGCCATCACGGCCCACAATCGCAGGGAGGTGGCTCAGATGAAGTTACAGAAGCACAGAGAAGTTGATGATTTGCTGAGTAACACAGCTAGGAAGCAGTGGAGGCGGGATCTGAACCTAGGAGTTTCTGACTTTAACTGGCGTGTGACTACTCCATGAGCCAGCTTTTATTCCTATAGCCTGGACACACTGCCTTTTGTGTTCCTCAGGGCCTTTGCACAAGCCAGGCCTGGAACTTTCCCCTTTGCCTGACCAACAACTTCTTGCAGGCCACAATTTTAAGTGACACTTGCAGAAGTTTGTTACTTTCTAAAACAGGACAATCCCACAGAAATGCTTTTCCCTACTGCACTTGGTGCCATCGCAAGGATAAACCATGTGTCCTGTGTTCAGTGAGCTGTGTCTCTGGGCCAAGGTGATTCTGTTTCTGACCACTAATGGGCTTAGTGGCTGGCCAGGTGCTTGTCCCACTGGAGGTGTGCACTCTTTGAATGGATGGATGCATGGATGGATGGATACATGGATGCATGGATGGATGGATACATGGATACATGGATGGATGGATACATGGATACATGGAT